>CM053790.1:73489629-73672129 GCA_028749045.1 Cupressus sempervirens | reverse complement strand
GTAATGTATAAACGTTGGACTTATCATTATTATTTCATGTGGATGTTGTACTAGATGGATTCATTAATGTTAGTTTTTTAGATGTAATTCAACGTTAAGGGATCTTAAAGAATGTAATCAGTTGTGTATGTTATGTTTATTTTTAGATGGACATTGCTATTGCTTCCGTTATGGTGCATGAGTTATATGTGGTATATACTTTCATGTGTTAAAAAAAAAAATGCTACCAAACTTAGTGAAATTCTAGGTTAATTCTTTGGATCCCTTGGCGGGGCATTACATTTGGTATCAGAGATCGAGTTTCTACATTGGAAGCTCTGGGTATTTTGGATCAACTAGAAAACTTTGAACTATTAAGTGTATCTTTTAAAACTTGAAACCAGGTGAACTAAAATAGATTTTGAACTGTTACTTGTATATTTTTCATACTTCAACACTTAGCTTCAAAACTGAAAATTTTACTTAAACCTAAACATAGAAATTGAACTTAGTCTATTGCAAACATGTGCCTTTGATTGTAATAGAGCTTTGTACTACTGTAGGATGGTATCTGGGACTAGGTCTTCTGTTAGAGGTCATGGTAGAAGCCGTGGTCGTGGCAGAGCTATTAGTGTCCATGAGTCTTCCCATGAGGGATCGGCTCATGTAGAGAGCAGGGAAGAGCACACTAGTAGGTAGCAAGAAGAGAGTCGTAGAGAGGACCAAGCTGAGTCTAAAGAGGTTGGTTTCAGACAGATGATGCAGACTATTCTAGAACGTCTACCTCCTGTTCAAGAATAGCCCAAAGTGCATCAGACTGAACAAGAGCATAGACCCAGGTCTGGCAGTCCTTGAAAGGATCGTCAAAGGTCCATTGTGTCCACTTAGATGAAGGATCTTTCAAGATCCAGGGTCAAGCCTTTCAATGGGCAAGGTTCTGGTTATGTGGCCGAGCAGTGGCTTATTTCCCTCGACAAAATTTTTTCCATGCAAGATTTTGACAGCAATGTTAAGGCAAGATTTTTGATCACTAATTTGGAAAATTTTGGGGCCACTTGGTGGATGATTGAGGAGAAGAAGCTGGGAATTGATATGAGCAGTGTTACGTGGGAACTATTCTTGGAAAGTTTTCGTGAATGATTCCTACCAAAGGAATGGAAACAGCAAACGGCAGATGAATTTCATAACCTCAGACAGTACATTATGTCAGTGACTAATTATGAGTGTAAGTTTTATGAGCTCATGGCTTTTTCAGGATTCAGTGAAAATTTAGCTTAGTTGACACAACACTTTATTAGGGGTTTGAACAATCGTATAATTGGGGGTTTCAAGGTATTTGAGCCAAAAACCCTCAAGAATGCGGTACATCGAGCAATCCTTGTTGAGAAAAGTGTCAACCTTGGTCAAGGAGGTTTTGTAGGAGCACCAGCAGCATCAGGATCTAAAGGCAATTACAATTCAGGTGGTAACAAGAAGCCTTCTTTCTCTAAGGGGAAACAATATCAGCAGCAGTCTCAGCAGACACAACAATAGAAGGGATCGAATTCTCAAGCTCAAGGTGGTGGAAAACATTCTAATTCCAAGAGCAACCGCAATGCTCAACGCAATAAACAAAATCAGCCCAATCAGCTAGCTCAAAGTAGCCAGTCTTTTGTTAGCAAGAACAGTCATCAGTAATCAAATGTACCACCTATGGGTAGAGGATCTAGCAGAAATACAAAATGTTTTTCATGTGGTCAGATTGGACATTATGTAGCTTAGTGTCCACAATGAGCACCTCATTTTTCAGGACCTAGGCCTACAGTTTCAAAGCCTACAGTGGGTGATGCGGGTAGAGCCCATAGAATTGATCATCGTCAGGTAGATCATCAAGGAATAGTGGTTGAGACCACAGGTGCTATTAGAGGTATATCTCTTTTAGTATTGTTTGATTCTGGAGCTACAGATTCATTTATTTCACCATCTATAGTTTCTAAGTGTAACCTGGATGTGGTGAAGCAAGATTGTGGTTGGCAAGTGGAACTAGCCTCAGGCATTAAGGTCTGCACAGATTATGTAGTTCATAAGTGTGGGCTTAGCTTAGGAAGCTTTGATACTACAGTGGATCTTCGAGTCATACCCCTTGGTTCCTATGATGTGGTTTTAGGCATGGACTGGCTTGGATCTCATAGAGCCAGTATAGAATGCAGGAAGAAGACTATTATGTGCCAAGATGACCAAGGGAATGAAGTGAAGATAGTTGGGATACCAAGGCCTATATCTCTGTGGATGATTTCTGCTATGCAATTGAAGCGGAGTTTCTGTAAGGGATGTCAGATATTTGTTGTTATGGTAAATGATCTTAATGAGGAAGATCTTGTGAGGAAGACTTTAGATCACCCAATTTTACAAGAGTACACAGATGTCTTTCCAAGGGAGGTTCTAGGCATGCCTCCGAAGAGGGACATTGATTTTAGCATTGATCTGATTCCTGGAGCGGAGCCTATCTCTAAAGCTCCTTATCACACAACTACACAGGAATTGGGTGAGCTACATCTTCAGCTTGAGGAACTTCTAGCCAAAGGGAGCATTCAACCTAGCGTATCACCATGGGGAGCTCCAGTGCTCTTTGTGAAGAAGAAACACAATTCTTTATGTCTTTGTATCGACTACAGATAGTTGAATAAGGTGACAATTAAGAACAGGTATCCTCTACCTAGGATTGATAACTTATTTGATCAAATCAAGGGAGCTACAATATTCTACAAGATTGACCTTAAGTTAGGATACCACCAGCTTCGTATCAAGGAGGCTGATATTCACAAGACCGCTTTTCGAACGCACTATGGGCATTATGAGTTCACAGTGGTACCTTTTGGGTTGACTAATGCTCCATCGATTTTCATGAGTTTGATTAATGGTGTCTTCTGATCTTATCTAGACAGGTTTGTACTTATGTTTCTTGATGACATATTGATATATTCTAAGACTCAGAAGGAGCATGAGGAACACCTGCGGTTGGTATTGCAGTGTTTGAGAGACAATCAGCTTTATGCCAATGCAGCTAAGTGTGAATTCTTCAAATCGAAGATTTAGTATTTAGGACATGTTATTTTAGGCAATGGTATTTTAGTGGATCCTACAAAGATTCAGGTGATAATAGATTGGTCGGCACTGACTAATGTGTCAGAGATTTGTAGTTTCATGGGTTTAGCTAGTTATTATCGCAGATTTGTCCAGAACTTCTCTAGGATAGCACATCCTATCACTTCTCTTCAGAGGAAAGGAAAGAAGTTTGTATGGATAGAGAAATGTGAGGAAGCTTTCCAGAAGCTCAAGGAGCTTTTGACCAGTGCATCAATCTTAGTCGTACCTAATCCAAAAAGTGATTTCATGGTGTGTATAGATGCTTCTCTTGAAGGGTTTGGGGTAGTGTTGATGCAGAATGGACGAGTGATTGCGTATGAATCACGCAAGCTCAAGGATCATGAGTTGAATTATCCTACGCATGATCTTGAGTTAGTAGTAGTAGTTCATGCTTTGACAAGGTCGAGACATTTCTTGTTGGGGCACAGATTTGAGCTACATAGTGATCATCGTAGTCTTCAGTACATTTTCACTCAGCCTAATTTGAATGCTCGCCAAAGGCGATGGATGGAATTTCTATGCAAGTATGATTTTGAGGGTAAGTACATTCAGTGGAAGGAGAATGTGGTGGCGGATGCTTTGAGTCACAGGAGACATGTGGTATTATATATGACTCTTAGTGTTGATTTGAGGAGTCGAATTCTTCAAGCACTTCCTATGGATTTTTGGTATCAAGAAGTGTGCAGAGAGATTGATTCAAGAAGACCTTTGGAAGGTAAGTTTGCAAGTTACGTTCAAGAATCAGATGATCTTTTAAGACATATGGGGAGGATTTATGTGCCATTACTGGATGAGCTTCACACCTTGATTCTAGCAGAAGCCTATCGTAAACGTTACTCAGTACATCTAGGTGTCAAGAAGATGCATGCTGATTTGAGACATTTGTTCATTTGGTTGGGGATGAAGCAAGACATTGCTAATTTTGTGGCTAGGTGCCTTGAGTGTCAGAGAGTTAAGGCAGAACATCAACACCCAGCTAGACTTTTGTAGCCAAATCTCATTCCTTCTTGGAAGTGGGATATCATCTCCACGGATTTTATTGTAGGATTACCTATGACTATTCGTCGTCATGATGCTATCATGGTCACCGTTGATTGGTTGACTAAGGTGGTGCATTTCTCATCGATTGGGTCTTCCTACACAACAAATTCTGTAGCTAATGTCTTCATGCATGATATTGTGCGATTACATGGTATTCCTAGAAAGATCATTTCTGATAGGGATCTTGTATTCACATCCGCATTTTGGACATCACTGCAGTATAAACTTGGAGCGCAGTTAGACTTCAGTTTGGCATATCATCTAGAGACTGATGGTCAAATAGAGAGGGTGAATCAGGTTTTGGAGGATATGTTATAGATGTATGTGATGGATAGGCAGACACATTGGGAGGACTATCTCTACCTAGTGGAGTTTGCTTACAACAATGAGTATCATAGTTCTATTGGCATGGCACCGTTTCAGGCATTATATGGACATCCTTGTCGTACACCATTAATTTGGGACAGCCTTGAGGATCGCATCCTGTTGGGTCCTGAGATGCTTCGTGATATGGAGCAATAGGTAGTACATATCCGTGAGCACCTAACTATGGCACAAGATAGATAGAAGAAGTATGTTGATATAGGACTGATAAGCAGTTTATTGTGGGTGATAAGGTTTTCTTGAGAGTACATCCGCAAAAGAGTCTGATCTGATACGGAAAGGGTTCTAAGCTAGCACCTCGCTTTGTGGGACCATTCGAGATTCTAGAGAGGATTGGCCTGGTTGCTTACTGCCTTGCTCTACTGCCCAGCCTAGCTCGCATTCATGATGTTTTCCACGTTTCAGTGCTTTGGCAGTATATTCTTGATATTATACATGTTCTTGATTGGAATGTGTTGCAGGTAGAGGATGGGTAGCTGGCTTTGGAGCCGATTCGTATTCTGGAGTAGCGAGAGTTGACCCTCAGGAGTCGAACCATCGAGCAAGTAAGGGTTCAATGGAACCCTACTACTAATTCTTCAGCTACTTGGGAGGATGCAGCTAGATTACAGGAGTTATATCCCTACTTGTTTGTAGGCTTCCAGAAGTAAGCCTAATCCAAAGGGGGGTGGATGTAGTGCCTACCCTCATTCACATCTTTTTTGGACATTGTTGTTGTTATTATTAGACTATGATAGACTAGTTTTATGTTGATGGATTAGTGGTATTGTTTTGAGACTATCAAACATTATGTTATGGATTCAGTGGATATATGATGAGATCATTTAGACTTTACATTTCATGCATGCATGATGACCATTACATTGCTTTCAGTTATTGTTGATGATTAGTCAGATGGTTTATTATTTCATGTGCTTTATTATGGATACTTACCCCATACTTGCATGTGTATGGTGTGCGTGTTTTCTTATTGTATGGTGTTTCTGATATGGTTAAGGAAGGGAGTTGTAGTCACCTGCTTAGTCAGGATCTACACGATGCACCACTTCCTGCCATTGTCTTTTTAGCTTAGCATTATATATATTGTATGTACATGCATGGTTTTTCTACAGGTTGCAGGTATCGGGTATCGACTTCCCTGAATTTGCTAGGATGAGCATACCCTATTATACTATCTCAATGATAAGAGAAGGGAGATAAATTCTCAAGTCCAAATCCTAAACCCTTAAACCAATTGTCCTAGTAAGGTAGGACAAGTATTTGGATATTTTTACCCACCGAATGTGTCGGATGACATAATTCGTGATTTTTAACCCTTTAGACTAATTTTGTGTGAATTTCTCTATGATGAGTTTTCATATTTTATCTTGGAGGTCTATGGTGAATTTTCTATTAATTAAGTTTTAATAAATAGATTTAATTAATTAATTAATTATTTGAGAAAATTAATATAAAATATCATGATCTTTGATATTTTGATTATAATTAAGTAAATGCGAATTAATTGAAGAAAAGAGAATTAAATAAAAGAAAATTAAAAATTAAAATTAATAATAATAAAATAATAATAAAGTAATAAATAAATAATAATAACAAAAGTTATAAAAAATTAAAAATGAAAGTTATAAATATTTAAATAGAAATTAAATAAAAAGTAAATTGGAGTTATAAGCTTGCATGGGAGTTAATGCACCTTTTCATTTCTTATATGTCAACAACACGGGGGTTAGTGCATCAATTAAGCACATGGTGTCTACAACCCTATGACTCATCTAGAAGGTTGGAAAAGACCCATGCTTAGTTGGTGACACCTTCTAGCTGTTTCTAGAAGCATTCTAGAGGTTTCTTGAGAGCTCTTTATATTCAGGCATTCCTAGAAGCTTAGACATAGCATTGGAGAGCAATTGGAGCATTGGAGGACTCGAGAACTCTGAAGAAGGGAGGAGCTTGCTCTGCGAGTTTTCTAAGGAAGAGTGAATTAGCATCAGAATTCGGGTAGATTCTTGTGATTTTACTTATGCTATTTT
Organism: Cupressus sempervirens; assembly: GCA_028749045.1. NCBI lineage: Eukaryota > Viridiplantae > Streptophyta > Pinopsida > Cupressales > Cupressaceae > Cupressus > Cupressus sempervirens. The sequence goes on along the minus strand of CM053790.1, from coordinate 73,665,572 downwards.
CGCATCTTGCATTCCCTGTCTTCTTCGTGTCTTCCATATGTCTTCTAAGGATTTTCCTATTTTAATTGTATGCATTCTCAATATGGGTAGTTAAATTTATTTGAGAATTTTATATGCATAGATCTAAAAAGAACACGGGGCTAGAGTTTAGATTCATAGTCAAACCCATTAGATTAATTAATGGAAAAAGTTTGAGATCAAGGATTATAGGAAAATTCTAAGAATTGGAATTTATATTTTGTGTATATAAATTTTTATATTTTTAAATCTGCATACGTGTGTGTGTGTGTGTATGTTGTGGTATTTGATTAAACTCTGTATGTATATATATACACACATATATATATACATATATATACTTATATATATATATATATATATATATATATATATATATATATATATATATATATATATGTATGTATGTATGTATGTATGTATGTATGTATACATACATATGTATATATATATATATATATATATATATATATATATATATAATTAAAGTCGAATGACATATATTTCGCAGCGAGCGAATGTTTTAAAAATTGCATCGCGATTCATCTCTGAGAAAAGCGTTTTAAAAATGCTATTGAAAAACAATATTAAGCATGTCTTTGGGCGGGTATATGACCCGTACCTTGTATGTCGGGCAATGACATCATACTTGCAGTCGCAGGCCTGCGACAGCAGGCATGGTGGCCACACGGCTATTATAGCTGGCGGTGATTGTTATTAAATAGTAGTATGAGATTAAAGTTTTGATATGACATCAATCAAAATTTTGTAATTCGATTTTATATTTCATTTTTTTTTAAATGCAACAATTATATATTTATATATATATATATATGTATATATATATATTTAAATATAAATATATATATTTATGTATGTAAGTTTGTAAATATGTTAATTAATAAATTTAAATTATTATATATTAAAGGTTCATCTTTTATAATGATGAGTTATTTTATAATATTATAATTTAATTATAAGATTTAATTAATTGTTCTAAATTATTAAAGAAAGAATATGCAATTTAATTAATAATTTGGTGGGGGACGTTTTCAAACAAAGATTATAATTGAAAGATAGATTTTAAAGGAAACTTTTATTCATCTAAAATAATACATGTATAAAATGTTCCTCCATTTATTCTCTAAACTTGGAAACATAAACTGAGACCTCTACAATTAAATTCAAGTTTGTAAATTTAGCAAAACCAAAACATGTGTTTGCATTGGGTATTCCTTATGCTATTGTTTTGGGTTTTGGGTTGACTAGTGTTGACTAGTATAGGACGTCTACCAGAGGCTTGGGGGTTATGTGATTGTGATGTCGTGATGATGTTTTAATCTCGATCTTTATAAACCCAACCATGGTTATGTGATGGAATGCTCTATGTATTGGTTGTAATTATTGATTGTTATAGTTGAGATTCTTATGTATGAGACACTTGACTTAACCATTTTTGGTCATCGATCAGTTATCCTTGGTTATTTTCTAGTTGCCATGATGGGACTGAAATATGCATTTATTCTTGATGATGTCATGTTGTGAAATGTTTTGACTCAACCATTTTGGAGTCTTTGATCAGTATGATTGAGATATATTTTGGTTATTGAGAACCATTGGATACTTTTGATTATTAGTGAAACTTCAGTTGCCAATAGAGAGCTGTTGTGTTCATGATTTTCTATGGATATTTGCTGATGGAGATTTGATGCTTTTATGCATATTTGATGATTTCATTATGGATTATCTTTTGTGATTTTGAGATTTATGATTCCATGAGCTTAGGGTAGGATATCTACATGTAGTGTCGGGAAGTGGCTTGCAATGGGGGCCGAGGCCCTAAGAGGCTGCCAAGGTAACTCATTGTAAGTTGGATTAATAAGTGATAACATTCACACCTAATACTAACTGAATGAACCTAAAAAGATAAGTGTTTTGGTTCTCGCCCATGCCTTGAGTGCTTGTATAGGCTAGGATGGGAGTAGTGATAACGCATGGTTACGACCTTGCATTCCATAGTATGCCTCATCAGTATGAGAGGATACTAGTGGCCACATGAGATCAGTATCGACCTGTGGAGTTGAGCTAACTGCCAAGGTAACTTGTATGTGATAAATGCGATGACACTTTCCCACTTGCATAGTAGGTTCCTACATGTCATTGTGTGCCTCTGGGATTAGATGTCAATTTTTTTGTGCTTGGAACCTTTGAGTTAGTATACTTTTAGTATTCCTGGACTTGCAGAGATTTATGTTATGTGTTTTGGACAGCCTATTTGAGACTTGAGATTATCTCCTCAGCACGGTGGGAGTGGACCACTTAGGTACCATGTGGTCGGGTGGTAGTGTTTTTCCACTCTTATCATTTGAGATTCATTGAGACATCGTGGCTGATGCGTCCTTCATGATGGTGGATATGTATCCTTTCATTGATGATTAGCATATGTTAGATGATGTTATCTTATGCTTTTATTTGCATGTTAGATTACTTTCTGCATATGATATAGTATATGTTAGGGGTGACATTCCTACTATGTTAATACCGATGATCTCTTCGGTGATTTGGAATGTTATGCATAGAGGGATGGCTAGGATCCACGATTGTCTAATGACGCTATTAACGGTTGGGAGAAACCGTGCACTTAGTTTGTTATGTTTGATCTTTATGATGGATGTATATATGATGATGTAACATGGATTAGAATAGGATGATGTACCTTATTCTACATATGTATATTCTTTTGAGCTTTTCATACCCTGTGACATGTATAGTGGATGATTGAGCATTTGAAATGTAATGTATAAACGTTGGACTTATCATTATTATTTCATGTGGATGTTGTACTAGATGGATTCATTAATGTTAGTTGTTTAGATGTAATTCAACGTTAAGAGATCTTAAAGAATGTAGTCAACTGTGTATGTTATGTTTATTTTTAGATGGACATTGCTATTGCTCCCATTATGGTGCATGAGTTATATGTGGTATTTACTTTCATGTTTTTAAAAAAAAAAAATGCTACCAAACTTAGTGAAATTCTAGGTCAATTCTTTGGATCCCTTGGCGAGGCATTACACCATCAAGAAGAGAGTTATGTGTGAGAAAGATAACAATAGTATGGAGAAAATATGTTCAAATTATAGGTAGATAAAGTTGTTCATACAGAGGATCATCATTAAATTTTATTCTTAGAAAATAATGGGAAGAGATCTATGGGATGTGGGGATTCCTATTGAAAATAAATAGTTGTAGTTTGAAGGTGAACATTCTAAGAGCACCTTACATAAGAAAAGGGAACAAAGGAGATAAAGAGAGAATAGAGGAAAAAGTGATCTTAGTGGGTGATTAATTAGTGAATGAAAAAAAATAATGTGATGGAGAGTAAAATACCTTGCAGGTTGAGGTATTAGAAGAGGAATATGTTTAAAAGGTCAAGTTTGTCATTGAGTTCCTAAAAGCCTAATATTGAACCAAGGGTTAGAAGGAGAGAGTGAATTACTTGGAGGGGAGGTCATGAATATTAAGGAATCATTTAAATTTATTGTAGATGTAAATAAGATACTTTAAAAGGAAATTATAAATGCAATGAGTGGTGATGAAGAGAATGTTGTACTGGATGTACTTATTGATTTTGTAAACTAAAGAATAATATAAGTGAAATAGTTGTGCATGAGTGTGCATAGAGAGTAAAAATTAATACTCTAATTTTTTGTTAGAAGGATGCTTGTTTCCATGTAGATCATATTTAAGATGTTATAGGACATTGGTGGAGGTGTTCAGCTTGCAAAAATTAAGATCCCATCAAGGAGGTGGGGAGTGGAGAATGTCTCTGGAGAAGGAGAACTATATATTGTATCCAAGTATTTTTTCCCAAATTATGAGTTTAGTGAGTAATTATTACTTATTTTCTAGTTGAGTTATATCTAAAGTGTTGATTAACACACTGATTAAAAATAACTATAACTTTCAAGTGGTACAACATTTTTCAAACCAAAAGATGCATCACATTCTATGCTTCTTTTAGTACAAGGAAAAATAAATAAAAATTAAATTTTACAAATCTTTGAATTAGTTAAGGTGGTCAAACATGAGATTTTTTAATTCCAAAAATACTATAGTAGAAAATTCATTATTAATTATTTATTTATAATAAAAATACCCAAAAATATGTGACACATCAAGGCTTGAGTCTACTTCTTATATCTAGAAACTTAATAAAAAAATACTATCATTTGATTTTGGTTAAGGTGGTCAGACATCATCTACTTCTTATTTTTGTCCTGGACATTTTGTAATATTGCATTAAAATTAAAAAATTTAAGCAATCAATTTCAAACTTTTTTTAGATAAGGCCTGTTAGTTTAGAAACTAAAGTCAATTTCCTAGAGATTCTTTTCTCTCAAATTTTTGACAAAAAGTTCATAACAAGTTGAAAATTGCATGTGAAGTTGACCTAACCATGATTTTTTGATTTTTTATTGACACTTAAAGGTATAGTTTGGTTGGCAATGATCCTGCACACACCCATATGGGTAAATGTAAGAAGTTGAGTAGCAAAATCGTTAAAGTCCTTGAGGAAAAAACTTTGTCACTAGAAATGAGTACCATTTTTTTATAGGGTACACATTTTAGGCTTAGGTGCTTGATCCTAAATTCAAAAATTAGGTATCCATTTTTCAAAATAGGTACCCTTTATTTTTAGAATGGGTACCTATCTCTACAAAAATTTAAAATTTAATTTTTGGCACCTATAACTCATTTTTACCCACTTTTAGAAATGGGTACGCATTTTGAAATATGTGCCTATTTCTTTAAATTCAACTTTTACAAGCCATGAATTGCACTAGGTTTTGTCTTGGGATAGGCTTGGTAGGACCAAGTATGTGCTTGTGCCAACAAAAATTCAACTAAGACACAGGAACATGAAATTTTTGTATTGTCGTATTTTTTTGGAGGACTTTTTGAATGAATTGTTGATGAAATAAAATTCCCCAATATAGTACTATTTGTCTATATTCTAAAAATTTTAATTTTATAGTGATATGCCTTTTTCTAGTATTTTTACAAAATTCACTAAACCAAAGTGGTGCCTAAACTTCAAATAGTATGGTTAACTAAAATTTTAATAACTTTTTTTTTTTTTTTTTTTTTTGAAAAATGAATTATATTTCATCAATCTATATAGAATTTACTTCCATATAAAAATATTTTTTTGTTAAAAGGTGATAATTTCATCAAATTATGGTGGTCATACACCAGAGATTTTCAAAATCTACTTTATGGTCAAGTTAAAAATAATAATAATAAGTCATTTAATAAAAATAAGGAAACATTTTCTCATCAATCTTTGGCATGTTTGGTGTTAGAGTAATTAGATATTTCCTAATTAACTCTAGCCTATTCAAGCTAAACTTTAAGTATCTAATAATTAATTCTTTTATTAATTATTATGATGCTACCTAGGTTAGACTTTTTTAGGGTTTTGATCTCTTTTATAAGGATGATCTCTCTTTTTAATTATTAACCAATTCACTTTTGACAATAGAAATCTTTTTTTTCTCTTCAAGAATGTCTCGTCAATGGATCTAGGAATTCTAGCCTCCATAGCTTTGCTTCTCTCTTTTTGTGATAGGCATTTGCATGCAGATGATTCTTGGGAGATGTTGGGTTGATCTTCCATCAACTTCAACATGGTATTAGAGACCCAGATCTTCATGCCATTATTGTGTTCTTGAGAGATTTGGCATTAGTTTTTTAGATCGGAGCTTTCAATAATTTTTTATTGGATCTAGAGAGTCACTAATTTTTTATGCACTTTGAGTGAAAATGAGCATCACTATCGAGCTTAGAGTGCTCAAAAACCCCCATTTCCATATAATATTCATCTAGTTAAAATTTTAAAATTTGAGGCAAAAAATTTTTGCACCTAGGTCATTTTGACCTAGGTATGCAAAATGAGGTAGTGTTTTTTAATTTTATGCCAAAAAAATTTATTTATTTTTGAAAATTCCTTTTTTTGCAAAAATGAAAAGTGTTATTTGAAAGTGCATGAGTATTTGGGAGGTTGAAAATTTCCTTGGGCTCCTATGGTGATTGTTCCCATGCATGTGATGGCCTTTCGATGCCCATAGAGGCACCACATTTTTGGAATTATGGTTATTGTCTTTTTCTCTATCAGTCAATCAAAATAATTTTGATTAAGACCTTCCACCACTGCCAATGTTGTCTCTAAATTGATAGATTCAATTGTACTATCCATGGGCTGGAATGTCAAGGAAGTGAAGATCACAGATGTAGATAAGCTTGAGCTGATGTTACGTTATGTAACTTTGTACAAGTTTGATGTATAGATAGGGAAGACTATAATTCCTCTAAGGTTATTTGAAGAAGTAAACTAGTGAGAGTGATGAAAGAAATAGAGTGATTTGCATCAAATTTTGCCTCATTTCAGTTGGAAGGGACACTAGAATTGTCGATACCTGGACAAGACCACTAATAGTTTACCACTTTCGAAGGTGGTCTAGAGGTTTCTCAAGCCAAAGAACTATCTTTCAACACTCATGATTGATTTTTTTTATATGAAGGGAACTTTTGTGTGAACATTGTTTGGGTTGATTATTTAGCTCAATAGAGTTATTTACACCTTCCAATGGGTCAGCTTGCCAAAAATACCTAATAAGCACCATTCAATGCTTGATTTTTGGGACTCCATCCATGTCATTACAATCAAGGAACATATTTTAGTTTTTCATTCTAAGATATTCCATGTGGCTCATCCTCTATCATCGAGTTCAACTCTTATGCCCATGCACTCAATGTTGATTGCCCATGATTGGCAGAATTTTCTCTGTGATTAATGCTCTATCTTGAGCATTTTTTAATGGCACCATATCAATAGGAGTTTGGAGGATTTTTTGGAAAGGCACATTTTTTGAATCTTGATATTCACACCTTGATTGGTGGTCAATATGGTGATGTGGGAGGTGTTCATCTCAAAGAGGCACGATTTATTAGATTTTGAACAATATTTTTTGAGGTAGTTTTTCATCAAGTAGATTTGTATTGGCATTTTCCTACCATGATCAAGTGGTCTTTTGATAGTCTACCTATGATTTGGCTATTTTTGGAAGGCTGGTGGTTTCTCCTTCTTTACTATGTCATTCAACAAATGCATATTTTTGGCCATCAAATTTGTTTTTCTAGCACCAACTCTTTTACCAACAATAGTATTTTTCATACATTGTCTTTTTTCTTGAAATTAGATATTTTTATCTAGTAGGAGTCATTTTTTAGGAATTTTATTGCCTTGATGGCCATTTGACCATCAAATTTGGGCTTGTCACTTGCTAATGTCAGTGCCATGTCAGCACTGCATCAACCTTTTTGTTATCTCTTCAAGCTCTATTTGGACCTACCTTTTCATTTTTGTTCATATCTTGGGCATATAGACTCCATTGTTTGCAAACAAGATATCATCAAAAAGCTGATTCCGAGCTCGTCACATTGGTATAGTTAATTTTTGGTTTTGATATCTTTTTTATAGCTTTTTATTCTATCAAATCTAAGAGTATAGTTTTACACTCCAAGAGGCATATATTGAGAATTTGATCTCTAATTTGGGAATTCTTTATATCATTTGAAAGATATTTTTGAGCTCTTTCCAATGATGCTATTTGTTTTTCTAGATTCTTCTCTAGGAACATTCTTTCTGGTAGTTATCTTGGTTGTTTCAGGTCCAAGGATCGATTTAGTTGCTTAAGATGATTTCTCATGAATTCCACTATCTATTATATTAGTATTATGTCTCTTATGATCTATTTAGACATTATTTGTATGCATTCTTGCAAATGCACTAAGATAAAGTATCATTCTACATCTATATTTTTGTTTCAATTATTTTGCCTTATTTTTCCTTCTGATTTGAGCAGTGGCATGTGAGGACACTCATGCAAGTTATTGTACTCTTGGGATTCACCATATCATTTTCCTTATTGTACATGTACTACTCATGATTAAAGTGTCATGGGGGGTTAATATTTTTTCCTTTATTTGCCATCGTCCTTTGTCTAGTAGTGTCACTACTATGACATTAGCCTTATAATATGTCTAAGATTGATCACCTCAGTATAGAAATATGTAATCTTTTGTGTATCTTGATCATTGTTCCTTGACATGCAATTCTTTCGGACCACTTTCTAAGTTGCCTGTCACCTTAGGGTACCCACAAGAAGCTAGGTTGCAATTCTATGGAATTGTACTTCTCATAAACGGGTACCTGATTTTCTTAGAATTGGGTACCTGTTTCTAAAATCACTCTTCGGGCACCCGAGCTATGATTCAAAAATCAAGTACCTAATTTTTGAAAAGTAGATTGGGTGCCCAAACCACTTAAAAATTGGGTACCTAATACCTTTACAAATTGGGTACCCAATTTCTTAAAAATTAGGTACCTAATTTGTAAAATATCAGGTACCCAATTTTTAAAAGTTACAAATACCCATTTTTATGCATTTTGGGGGTCATTTTCACCATCTAGAAAATGGGAGCCTGATTTGAGAGCAATATGGGAGTCTTTTTTTTACCTCTACCGACTGCCCCTTGCTACTATTTTTCAACATATTAGGTATTTTAATTTGTTTTGTACTATTTTACTTAATTATTTTCAATTTTACATTTTATATGTACATCAATTTATTTATTTTTCAGTTCTAATATACGTAAAATTGTAAATTTACATTTTTAATGAGTATTATTTATTATTGTATTTGTTAATTTAAATAATAGTTTCGTGGATGTTCATTTAAAAATTATTGTTTTAGATGTTTTGAAATGTATTTAATTTATGTATTTATTAAAATGTTGAATGATTAGATTAGATGTAAATTCATTGTTTAAACATGTAATTACAAATAAATATTGATTTCAAATAAATAGTGATTAATTATCTAGATTAGTTTGTAAACCATATAACAAAGAAAGTATTTAAACTAACTATAACCTCGACCTAACCATATAGTTCTGTACAATAAAACCCTAAACATATAACTAAGTATTTAATTATGTAACACCCTGCCAAGGGATCCAAACACAAAACTTAGTATTTAATGATTTTACTTATTGTATTGTACTTTGTTTCATGGATTGAAAATGGATGATGTAAACTATTTTATAAATTATGTATATTCTTTCAACCTTTCATACCTTGTGACATGTATAGTGGATGATTGTGCATTCTGAATTAATTTGCCAAGTGGCATTTGGAATAAATGTCTATTATTTAAATGGATTGAACTCAAGTAGTTATTAATTCATGTGGATGTGTTATTTATTTTACTTCTAGTACTTATAATATTTAAAAATGAAATGTAAATGTGCTCGCTAAGGAATGTAATCTCTTATGTTTTTTATGTAAATTATTGTACATGTTATTGCTTTCTTAGTATAACTTTAGATTAGTTATTTGGATCCCTTAGTTGGGCATCATTTAGGATTAACTATAATCCCAATTTTAACCAAAACCCTAATCATAACCCTTACTATCATCCTAACCATAATCTTAATTTTCTAAAACCTACACCCTAATATATAAATAATTGAATAACTATCCTAAGAACCAAGTACTAATTATAAATGTCAAACCATAATTGTAACCTTAAATGATAAACTATTATCTTAGACGAGCATCATATCTACATCTACATATCATATGAATCTAAAAACATTTACATATCTAATTAGATCATTTATTGCATAGGAAGGATTTAAAATTTTCATTATATTATACATGTATATCATATCAAAAGAATCATGTAGAGACATGTCATTTACTACATCCATCATAGATAATCAAGAAGGATACTTAGGTAAATTTATATATAACACAATATTATAAGAAAAGAAAAACACCATATAGGAGCATCTAATGTATAAACTAGAAAAATCGATCATGACACATGTAATGAGATCAAATAATATTTGTAATCATCGCATGTACTATCAATGTATGGGGGTGATATAATCAAAATATCAAAAAATGAGTGATATCATAGCATTATCAATATCAAGGTCTCAAAATGATACAAAGACAATGATATATCATAAAAAAATATTTAAAAAAGAGAAGAAGGAATCAGGCATCTAATTAAATAACCCTCCCTCACCATCAAGAGGTGGAGGTGGAACATCAGTGTGAGTAGGAGGGACTATACACCCTTGGATGCCTAAGAATATATAGAGAAGTGAATAACTTGTCTTTTTGCTAGAATATTTGTTGAGCATTCATCATAATAGTAAGCCTCTCTAGAGTTATGATAAGTGGCCTCACCCTGTGTAATCCTCAGTTGAGAAGTTAGCTCTACAATCTGCCTGTCATGATCAATTATCATGCTAGCTCAGATGACCACCTATGTCTAGACTATCACTTGGTATTGTGCTACTCTCAATATTCTATAGAGTTCCCTAATGACATTTTCTTATGTGGGCTCTCCTTTGGCTTCCTACTCTAGAGGCCCATGATAAAACATCAATAATTTAATATCAAAACTTAATTTTAAAAAGGGGCATTGATTCATTAATTAATCCTAACATAATTAATCAAATCAAGTTTTTAAATCCTATGGCTAGAACTATTAATTAAAGGAATTAATTAAAATTATCAATTATCAATATCGTCTCTAATGGAAAATGAAATTAATTGCCACCAATAAAGCTTAATCATGTATTGATCAATCAAGGATTCAACCTCCACCACTCATGGAGAATGAATCTAAACCATTGAACTCCCAGAGATTTCTATAAATGTGTCATCAACTCAAGCTTTTGAGATATCTACATTTTTTTTTAATAAGGTTATGCAAATCATTCTAGGTGATTTGCAAGTGCTTTTGAGTGAATTATGGCCTTTTAAGAGCTAATCCATGTATTACAAGATCATAATCTCATTACACTTTATAGCTTTCTAGCATCATGTAGGGTTTATTTAGTGTGACTTGAGTTCATGATTACATCCATTTTATGATTACATGTGCCTAATTTACAAAATATTAAACCTTGACATTAAATTTTAAATTCTAATTATGCCAAGTCTAACCCTTATCCTAAACCTTTATATCCTAAATTCTTAACCCTTGACTAAGTTATCCTAAATGCTAAACCTTTATCCTTAAAATAATCATAAATGCTAAGCCCTTCTCCTAATTCTAAATAAAAATATTAAGCTTAAATGTTAAACCCTAATCTTGACCTTAACTATGATTTACATGTATAAGGTTAGGGTTTAACATTTAACATTTCAGATTAGGATCTAGCATTAGGATTTGTATTCAATTCTAGAATATAAATAGGATCTATGTATTATAATTTAGATTTTATAAGTATATTTAGATTTATGATTAAGGTTTATAATCAAGGTTTATAATTAAGATTTATGATTAAGGTTTATAATTAAGGTTTATATATAGAAACTCATTAAAACACCTTAATAAAAATGATAATTTATGAAGTTGCTTCCACCTACAAATCAGAATTACAACAACATATTTTATTAATTTTGAAACTACCGAGGCTAATGTTTGGATGAGCCAAGAGTAGTTCATAGGTGGAAGACAAGTAAGCATCCAAAAGTAATTATAAAAGATGTGATCAAGTAATATAATACAAAGTTTTCTAATAGTAAAAAGACTTTGGTCATAATTAGAAAATGCAATTAATATAACACATTCTAACATAGAGATTTAGAGGGAAGAAAATTTCAATTAGCAATTCATAACAATTGTCAAATGATAAGATAGGATTTAAATTACTAAAGAAGATATTAAATATAAGTTTAAGTATTATGATTAGAATTAGGATTATTATGGTTAGGGATAGGGTTCATGTATTAGAATTAGGATGATGTAGACTTATAGTTTGCATTAAAGTAGATAATATTTAGGATGAACTATAATCATAAATAATAATCAAATCATAATTCTATCTCTAAGCTTTCATTCTAATTGTAACCTTAACTCTCATCCTAACACCATCTATTATATATCCTTTAAACAATCACACCATAATAAATATCCAAAACCTAAATATAATTCTAACTAAAACTATAATCCTTGGTAAGTTCCCTAACATTAAAGTCATAATCATTATAATAATTTTAAGCTTAGCCATCATGAAAACCGTAAACATGACAAAATTGTAGACCATAACCTTGCCATAATTTTAACTTTGTTTGATCCTGAGATGAACATATAATCCATAATGAGAATACAATCCCCTAGTGTCACAAAATAAGTGTACATGAAAGCAATTAGTTAGGTGGCTCCTATTTTTAGAAAAGAAACCTTGAAGTAACCTATATAGTTTTTATGGAGTATTATTTTATGATTAGACTTAAATTTGGTATTTAATGTTCAATTAGACTTAAGCGTTTAACTTTATTTATTTAATTGATATGTTTAAAGATCTGTGCAGTTATATAATTGATATTTTAGATTTAAATTTTATTAAATAGTAATTTTGTCATTTTTTATGTAGTTTAAACATATATGCAGATTATATTTGATGGAAACACCACCACACTCTCCCCCTCCCTCACCCTCACCTCCGCCCCCTCCATCTCCATCTCCACCTCCACCTCCACCCCCACCTCCACCACCCACCACAGATGATCTCTATGAGAGCATGAGGCATAATCTTAATGACCCCATGTGTGATATTGAGGCTATTTGATGCGAGACCCACCCCTCTCCTACCTAATACACCTTGCAAATAGCATGCAAGGCATCATTAACTCTATATAGCATTTAGATTCTAATATTGATTCATTCAGATTATGGAGGCAAAACATGTGTGCCTTCTATTCCAATAGCTTATCATATAGAGAGGTTCGTAACCTCAATATAGGTAAAGGAAATTTTAAAAGCTTTTTTCTAAACCCTAAGATGGGTCAGGAGATTAATGAGAAGAAGCCTCACATTTCTATTTGGTGGTGCACATATCCACATATAGAAGCACATTTTTGGGAGCAGTGGTGGATGGTATTTGACCATCCACCACATGCTAATCATGAGGTACCCATGTACTTCCTTAGGAAGCTACAAGCTGAGTTTGAATTGGGTTTGAAACCCAATTATATTGCTATGAAAGCATTTCAGGGGGTTGGTGGAGGGATGCCTCAAGATAGGCCTAAGGCAAAGTTGAGTGATAGAATGAGAAATCGTAGGTGACCTTAGCCCCTTGTACCTCTGCATGCACTAGTTGTACCAGCTCCACACCATCATCAAGTAGTTTCATCTGCTCTTACCTCTTTGATTGCCCTTTTGGACAATTTAGTACAGCAGTGGACATAGGCGAGACATGTTTGTTCACTTGGACATATTTGTACTAGCTATGGAGGCATATGCACAACCCCCAAAGCAATGTTGATGCAGTGCATGATGACCATTATGCTGAGGATGTTGATTTTGATGATGGCATATACACTGCCCATGGTGATGGTAGTGATGAGATTGATGTGTCATCATTTGTTGACCTCATGCAGCAGGGAGAGCCAGAGATAGTCAAGAGTAGTAGGTAAAATTTTAATTTTAATTTAAATATAAAGTACACATAATTATTTACTTTCTACATACATGTGTAATTGTATTAACCATATTAATTTGTACTTTTGAAATAATAGAGGATGGATGATATTGTTCCTCCTAAGAGGTAGTATAGTCTTTTTCCAAGACCTATAGACATTGGCATCCCTCATACGATATGCACTTTGAATTACACTGTAAAAATGTACATTCAAACTTGAATTTAATAACATGTGCTCATATGTTCTTTTTATCTAATTTTGTAAGGATTGTCGGCAACTACACAATTTGATGTCAGTACAAGTCCTACTCCAATTACCACTGAAGCATAGCCACAAATACATATGGTATGAACTTTTGACTAAAGACAAATAATTTGTACTATTTTTATGTATGTACATTGTTATTAACTTATAATCTAAACAATTTTGACTCATTTTATATATTTTATGTATTTTAATTTGATGAATAGGAGATGGATCATACTCATCAATACAGGCCTTGATATAGTCTATTTTCAACTCCATCTTATGATCATCATGCTAGCATACCTGTAGACACATCTGTGACATTGGCTACTACTTAGGTATGATATATATACATGTTAAATTTATAGTGTATAAAAAATGTAGTGTACAAATTATGTACTTTTTAGTTTGTATACTTTGTAATTATTCATGTATATATATAATTTTGACTCAACATTTATGTATCCATAATTTTAGGACTATGTCACCATGAGTGTTGCTAAGAGCATAGGACTTAGCCAGATGGAGGTACCTACATCATCCTTTGAGGTCAGTATTGTGATTTATGTACATAATGTCTAGTTCATTATGCTCTAAAATCAAATTTTAAAAATGTATGTATTGTAAATTATAGGACCTCACCACTGCTACATTTGGTAGTTTTCATAGTGCACCTCCTCCCATTACTGAGGGACATCCACCTCATGTGGTATTTATTTTATTATGTAGTGAATATTTAATTTATTTACAAGCTAGATTTTGAAACCCATTTCAATTAAGCATGTACATGATGATGAAATGTGTCGCATGTTACATAGGGTGATCCATCTACCTCACAGGGTGTCCCACATGATGAGACAGCTCATATTATAGAGGATGATCCATCTGAGTCCTCTTTGTGTGGAGTAAAGAGGACATTCAAATAGATAGATTAGGTCTTGTTGGCACCTGTAGATTGTGTTTTTATGACACATATTGTATATTTTGATACACTTTGTGTTAGGATAGTTAAAACTGTATTATATATGTATTTTTTTAACTTCATAGATCATGTTATGATGTATGTTCGACCATGTACAATTTTTTTATGACTTCTTATCATGTTTTTGTATGTAGTATATATTATTATGTTTCATCATGTTTTAAGTACTCAAAATATTTTCTTTATTGTGACATATTTTATTCATGAACATATGACACATTTTGTAAGTATATATGCTAGATGGACAATAATTTTAACTATTTATAGAGCATTAGTACTAATATAAAAAAACTTATTGGATAAATATCACATCAAATTTATGCATTGAGATTCATACAAATAAAATTGACTTACTATTAAATAAATATTTTTCATTATAAAATTTTAATTTATAAAATTTAGGTAAAGATTGAAGATTTTTTTAATGAAATGATGAATGATACCCTTCCTTTCACACATTATGACCCCTTATGATACATTACAATCATTAACATCCCATTTGTGTGTCCTATCATAAGAAATGTGTTCTAAGGGGTCCTAATAGGCCCTAAGATGTCCTAGGACCACTAAGAACCCATTATGACCCTTCATGATATATTAAGACCACTTAGGAACTATTTAATGCCTTTGGACATTAGGATCTAGTAGGACTCCCCAAGTCCTATTAACACACATATGAATCAAAGTACCCAGAAACGTATCATAAGGAGTCCTCATGTGTTTTATGTTAACGTAAGACTAATTATTATGTACTAAGACATGTTAAGGCCTATTAGAACCTATAGCACATATTAGGACTGAGTAAGACTCTCTAGGTCCCCTTAATACAGATATGGATCTAATTTAATATAAGGGTTCCTAACAGTCCTAAAAGGTCATGGGATCACTTAAAACACATTAGAACCCCTTAAGACAGATTAGGACCCATTAGGGCATATTATAACCCATTAGTGTGTCTTAAATGCCCCTTAAGATTATCTAAGAGGCATTAATGGATTTTAATATGTTTTAAATGGTCATAATGTACACCCTTAACAATATTAATGGGCTTTCAAACCACATAGGACCAATCATGATCCATTGTGAGATATTAGGACCACTTAGGACACATTACTATGTCTCGCAATGGTTAATGTGTTATAAGAGGTTTTAATGGGGTCTAATGGGTCCTAATGTGTGCGAGTGGATCCTAAGGTGTCCTAATGAGACTTGATGTGTACTAATGGGTCCTCTAAATCCCTAATGTCCCTTTAGAACATATGACTAATATGACTATAAAGGCTCATATTTGTTCATAATGGTTCTTAGGAGGTTGTAATTAGTCTCAAGGATTCCTAGAACCACTTAGGACCTACTAAAACTTGTTAGGAAAAAATAGGATTGAATAGGACACATTACAACCCTAAATTGTATCCTATGATGATTAATGTGTTCTAAGGGTTCATAAAGTGTGTTAATGGTATGAATGGATTCCAAGGAGTCATAATGGATCCTAAGGCTTCTTATGACCACATATGACCCATCAAAACCTCTTGAAAATATTAGAATGTACTAGGATACATTAGAAAATATTACTTTTAGGACTACAATAACTAATGTGGTGTAAGGGGCCCTAAGAGGTGTTAATTTGTCCAAAGGTGTCATAATGGGACCCCTTTCTGATAAATTACAAGCACTTATAACCCTCCCCATATCCCTCCCTCCCTCTCTCTCCCTCTCTTCCTCCTTTCCTCCCTCTCACTTAACATGGTTAACATTGTTAAACATACATGTCAATTATCAACATAACAATAGCATATAATCAATACAATGAGTAATGATATTTAAATTATCATGTACAAGTGAAGGGTTATTAATTACAATCAATAGTAATTTGAAACTTCAAATGAACATTAATTTAAACATGCTTGAATGTAAAAGTAATGGAAAAAAATAGGAGGCCCCATTACTTAAATTGACAATTAATTTATAATATCAAGTGCATACCTTTAACTTTCAAATAGAAGTAAACTTTTTTTGTACCACATATTTCACAATATATGTAAGACAATGTCAATGATAAATATATAGAAGCACAAACTCAAAATATAAAATTGGTTCAACACATCTCTTCAAATGAGGTCTTGTAACATAAAATTGTAAAACAAAAACACATGTTAATAAACACATAAATTAATATGAGGTAGCTGAACTATGTAAATATATGTGTAATTTGTATTTACTCACTATGTGTAATTGCACAAGATGTTGATGCTCAATCCACTTTAACACTTAAATTTCTATAAATTGTACTTGAGACCTGAATAAGAGGAATATATATAAGTACATATATAAAAATATATACGTGTAATTAAATTATATAAGTACATATATAAAAATAACACAATAAAGAAAAAACTTATGTGTGTTTGATATAAATGTAGTCATCCCATTGTACAATCTACATCCTCTCTCTTTTGCAATGCATCTATGATTATCTTGTGCTCGTCCATTGAAATTGTCCATAATACCTTATTGCTGGGTCTCCCTTTGTATCTTTCTAATTTGATATTCATTGCCACAACCAAATGAGAATAGTGTAAAATCTTCTTTTCAGTTTCGTAGTCTTCAAATGTTGGTAAACCATTTCTTCTTGTTAGTATCTACATAGCCAAGTGCCAGCTACAATGACAGACCTAACTGGATACTCAAAACCATCATCGTCTACTTGATGACAGATCAATTTTTTCTTAGGTTCCACAAATCTAGCAAGCCAATGCTCAATCTATTCATAATTATTACTAGGCACAATAATAGCATAAACATGTCCTACAAGATAAGATAAAGTATAGAAACACTTTAATCACATGAGTACAAATGCAAATTATATAAATTGAAGCATGAGATCACAACAAAATCTAATTAAATTGTGCATACTAGGTTCTATGAGGTTTGAAATGTGATCATAGTCTTCTAATGCAAAAGTAACATTCTGGCCTTCATTTACTATATCATCTTCAAAATGTGTGTTAGTAGGTGCTAATGATTTTTGTTGCCAATCTTCAACCAATTCTATATTCTCGCATTCTTCCCATTCACCTGCAAGACAAAATTGACAAAAACAAGCAAGCTCCCTAGTCCATATAGTCCAAGTGTTAGAATATAAACTCCTAAATGAATACCATTTCTAGCTGACCCACTAATTGTATCATAGTCATATCTTGAAAGGATTTTCTTTTCTTTAACTAGCTAGAAGAAACATTTGATTGTAGAGTTTTGACTTGATCCCATGTATAAATATTTGTTACACCATTCAACAATCTTATGTGCATTTTTGAATTTATCTTTTTCCTCAAATTTTATTTGCTCTCTACTAAGGGCTCTCTTCACACATGCACCAGCACCATCATGTTCTCCTTTACCATGTCTAGCCTCAAAAAAACTCCACACATGTTGGATGTTAGTTTTCCTATGTGTCCTACTCAACCGATAGAACATTCTAGCATTCTTGAATTTTCCTATACAATTATCTGACCATATCCAATGTTGTGTCATTTGAATTTGTCTCTCTTTTAAATTATCATAAAAGACCTGGAAACAATATTGGACAAACTCAGATGAATGGAGTTTATTATCACTCATATAAAAATGGTACTCTCTCAATATTTTTTGATCCTCCTCTGTACTATTAGGTGCATGCCTATAAACTATATGAACATAAATTGTTACTTGCACTAAATTGTAATATTGTGGATGTACCTCTTCTTGCAGTGCCAACTGAAAGTATAGTACCAATTGAAAATGTATTCTTACATATGTAAAATTGTCCATCAAGCCATCTAGAATATTGAGAGTGTTTAACATATTTTGGTATGATCACACTCTTAAACTCATCCATAAATGCATGACAACTAACTTTATTTGTAACTAGATACCTTCTTCCAATCTTTCCATCCTTCAATAGATATTCAATAGTTTTGAATCCTTTTACCTCAACTAATTGTTGTCCAAAAGTAGTCAAAGCATTTTCATGCAAACATTCATCTAACAAAGAAATATTGCCACACATATCACATGTACCAGAAAGACATGCATTGAAAAGAAAGTATTGATCATTAGGTGGCTTAGAAAACAAACCTAATATGAAATCCTTTATAATTTGAGGTGGTATTTTTATACCACATTCTTGCAACATTTCTTTACTATGCATGGTACTATGTATAGATAGAAATAAATCATAATGACCTAACAAAATTGAATATGAGTTTCACAACATGTGATTCTTTCCTTGTTAATCCTTACATACCATGGTTTACACTTTTCAAAAGATCTTTGACTAATGGTAGTATTTAATACCTTACCATCTACAAATTTTTTAAAGAATTCAGTTTGAGTCATGTCCAAAAGGTGTTTAGGATGTGGATCATGTATTTTTGACCCAATTCTCAATTTAAGAACATCCCTTGAATTAGGTGATACTCTTGTCTTATCATGCCAAAAAATTTCAATCAAACTTTTGACTTCACTAGTAAGTTTCATGTCACATCTTGGGAGTCCACCACTAGAAGTCCAAAAATTATTTGTTGGATCACATTCAAAGTTAGCCCTTCTCTTTATAGCTCTTTCTAAAGTCTTATGATTCACATTAAGATATCCACTTATGTTGCTAATCAATCTTTTGTCAAATGTTGATTTGTTAACTAAAGCTATTGTTATTGCTCATCCTGTTGATTCTTATCTTTAGACCGATTTCTCTTTTTTATAACATCAAAGGCACTAGCAACAGTGGATACAACTTGCTTTAAAGACTCATTTTTATTCTTGGGTTTTGCATACATTCCCAACCTTCTCATTACTTTTCACATTTTAGACATTTTAATTAGTTGCGACATTAACCGACATTGAAACCCAAATTTCCTTCTATAAAAAAAATGTCTATACGATCTATTAGCATGTGTCCTAATTTATCTCCATGAAACCAATCCCTCGAGATTATCTAGCACATCATTAGGAATATGAAAATTATGTTCAGACACTTTACTATCATTCTGACATGTTTGTTCAAAAGTTGGTGTTTCTATGTCTACATTAATGCAATTTTTATTTTCAATTGACATTTCATTTTCACTGTTATTTGGGATTTGAATCTCATTTTCAATTTTTCTTGGTATTTCTTTTAGGGCATGCATTTCAATTAGAGTTTTTTGTGCGTGATCATTTGACAATTACTTCTCATGAAGAAAATCTAAATCATTTAAATTGTAACCTGCTTCTAAACAATCACCAATTTCATCATGAGATAAAATTCAAGGGTTTGGAGACACACATATATTGAATGCATGATTAGAATGTGCACCTAAATTTTCTTGTATTGGGTTCTCTTCTTTGACCTCTTCATCCATCGTGGTATCCTCAATGTCTTTCTCCTTTGAAACATTGTTCAGGTCTCTAATTCTATGTCTTCTCTCTCGTTGATGCCATGCTTCATTCTCTTTATTTTCTATAATCTCCTCATCTGTTAGAACTTTTGCTTTCTTATTTTTTTGTTGTTTTGATCCCATGTTTGCACCAATTTTGAATTTGAATCAGTAGCTTGCAAATTGTACAAGAAGACAAGAAAATAGAATACCTATGACAGAATTCATTGTTGCAGATCAAAACTGTTATTCAATCATTTCAATCATTGAAAGTTGGTTTGTGGGGAAGCTTTTGGGGCCCAATGGGTACATTAGAAATGAGTACCTAATTGTTTAAAACTTGGGTACCTGATTGTTTAAAAATTGGTTACCCGATTACAAATTGAAAGCAATTAGGGACCCCATTTTTGAATTACAAATTGGGTGCCTGGTTCTTGAGACATGAGCAAGAATTTGGCATGGCATAGGACTTTTTTATGGGATTTTTCCCTAGGGAAAGGCATGGGATAGGCTTGGTCCCACCAAGAAATGCCTTTATGGTCCATTTTTTTCTAAGACATTTAATCGACAATTTCTGGTATTGTCATAATTTTTTTATAGTCATCCCCATTGAATTTTTTGATGAAACAAAAACCCATTATAGGTCTTACTATTCTAAATCCAAAAATATAAATTTTATAGTGTTATTAGTTTATTTTCTATTTTTCCATTATTTATTAATCAAAACTATCTCTTAAATGTTAAAAAGTGGCATTCACTAAAACTTTAATAACTATTTTATTTTATAATTTTTCTTAAATCAATTTATATGTCATCAATCTACATACAATTCTTTTGAGGTTTTAAAAAAATGAATAAAGTGAGATTTTGATCAAAGTATGTGGTCTATACATGAGAGGTTTTAAAATTTACCTTTATAGCCAATTAATAATTAATAATAAAAAATTATTCAATAAAAAATTAAAGAAAAATATTGTCATCGATCTTAGGTGTATTAGGTATCTCCCTTTAAAAGGATTTGCAAAAAATCATTTATTTGTGTCAAATTATGGTGTCTGTACATGAGGGTGGTATGGTCCTGAAACAGACATTTTGAAAAAGTGGTTTTTAAAGATCCATACCAAAAAAATAATCTATCATATGGGTACATAAATAAATTACATATTCAAAAACTAGATTCTAAACACTAAAATTTTTATTTCTGAAGTTTTTTATATTCAATCTCTAAATGCCTCAAATTTTGACATCAATTGACAAAAAAATTCAAAAACAGGAAAAACACTTCCACTTTTTTGCCAAAAGTGAGACCCAACTTCTTGCACTGACCCTCACCCTTATCTACTATTGTTGCATCAAACTCTTTGGAATCTCCATTTGAAAATAGATTTGTGGTTTCAATCTCCTTGTATTGTGTATCATTCTTAGCTATGGCAATCTCTCTTCTTCTCTTTAAGGATTTTCTCAATTCCTCTCTAACTTCTTCCAAAGCATGTAAAGTAAGTTGTATATCAATTGCTTGATTCTCTATGATCTTCCCAAGTTTTTAGACTTCCATTTCCAGACCTTTTCTCCAAGTTGTAAGGCTCCTCTTTGTGAGAACTTAGCTCTGATTTCAATTATTAAAATTAACAAGTGGGAAGATTTACTTTTGAGAGGGTGGGTGAATCAAAAGTAACTAACTTTAACCAATTCAAATCCTTTTAGCTGAAATCATTCGCATGCATCTAATTTATCTAATAATCATAAAGTAAATATTTGCATGAAAATAGATGAAACACAAAATTTGGTAACCCAGAAACCCTCCAAAATGAGAAGGTAAAACTAGGGTAGGGATGACACCCATAAAATATCACTACAACAATGTGTAACTATTCAAGGTTACAATGTTTGACCACTTCCAATGGTCTATCCTATGAAAATTCTATCCTGTTAAAGACTATTACACCCTATTCAAAGTGACCTAGTTAAAGGATTTAACTAGCCTACTAAAAGTAGGCCTAGTTAAAGGACTTCAGTGCATTCACTTGGAATGCCACCCTATTAAAGGATTTACAAATGGCTGCTAGGCCAACATAAGTCCATAGGATTTCCATATCTAGTACAATTGCTAGAAAGTATTAGAAAGGCTTTGACCTAATAACTTGCAATCCTTTATTTCTAGTTCTAGATCCTTGTTCTACTCTGTCTAATCTAATCCTTACTTGATCTGATATATCACACTTCGTAACTCTAAGACTCTGTTCTTGATCAACTGGATTTTGCAATGTTGTTCTATTCTTCACTAAGTCTTTTCACCCTTTTGCACTTCTTTCTCACATATATGCATAATGGGGTATTGTCCTCCTTTTAAAGATTTTGAAGACTTGGGGTTAGGTATAAATCTATGATCAATATTAAATATTCTTTTCCCACTCATTTCTTGCACTTTTCCTATTGGTTATATTCCTTCTCCATTTTTCTTATTGGCTACATGTTGATTACATAGGTAATGCAAAAGATTCAATCTTATCTTCAAGATCCTTCAAGATTCATCCTATGTTGGCTTCAAAAATGGTTTACATCTGAGTTTGTAAAGGCACAAACTCATATGTTGATTATGTGTTACTTGACACTTACTCATTGTTGATGCTCAACACATATAGGAAAACTAGCTCACTTGGCTCTTATAATAATTTTGTTTGACTCAACATCTATACTCTGCTTGACATCTATAGTGATTCAGCATCTATACTATGCTTGACACTTGAACTTCATTTGGAACCTGAAGATTACTCGACACTTGAAGTTCACTCAGCACCTATTAAATTCTTGGCTTGGCACACACTATAGCTTGGCTTTTGTATTATACTTGGCATCATCTTGAGAATTGGTTAAGTGTGTTGACACTCAATTGTCAAAACCAATCTGAGACTAATAGTATGATGATGAAATAAAATACCAATGAGAGTAGTTCCACTCCAAAGATCATATGTTTGGCAAGCTTTAGCAAGCTTACCTCCCTGTAAGAAACCAGGTTTGATAAATCTAGAAACTATCAACTCTAGATGAAATAGAGACTACAATAGGTCGAGGGCATTTTACAAGAAAATTTATATAGACTAAGAGGGATAAATTAATCTTTTCCCTAGAGGAAAAAGAATATCATGTCCAATAATTCTCTTTATTCCTCTTTAAATATGTGGATGATCACAATAAAAGACAGTTGCCAACATGTTATCTTTAATACAACCTAAAAAAGGCATTTCCCATTCTTCAATGTCCAAGAAAACTTTGTAGTTTCTTGGATAATAATCCTTGTGTAATTTTAAGCAAGCCGAGTAGATCTCAACTAGATAACTAACTCCTACCAGAGAGTTGGGACAACCTGATATAGTACTAGCCACAAAAAACCAAAAACAACAACCACAAAAATGTAGAAACAAAATCTCAAGCCTAGAAAGCCAAAATGACTCCATATCACAACACAATAAAAGCTTGAGCGTGCAATGTTGAACTTCATGATGGAAAGATATGAGATCCATCGCATATTATGTAAGAAGTAGAGTGCATGTATGAATTACTTAAACCCAAAAGAAAATTAAAGTTATTATAATTTCACACAAGTGACTTCATTAAAAAAATTGGCTGACACCACTCAAGAAAATAAAGAATAGAAAGTAAAAATGGGGTGAGGATGATATCCACAAGTTTTAGTACTATAATATAAAGTTAGCCAATTAAGGCTTACAATTGATCACTTTTGATGATCTATCATGTTAGGAGCATAAGGACTACTAGGTCCACCTTGTGAAAGGATTTAGAAAAACATACAATGAAGTATGCACTCGATAAAGAGATTTGCAAAAGATTGTTAAGTCTGCCCTATTAAAGGATTTAGCTGATATACCTATTAGGATGAAATAGTGGCTAATCTTTGATCTACAACTCTAATTCGTTGGTTGAGAATCCTTTGAAATGTAAAGATCACCTTGTTATGATACATAAATCTTTGTTTTCCCTTATATTGCGTGTAGCCTTCTTGATTCTCATTTCTGCTCTTCATATGCTTCCTTTTTCATCATTTTTGGATGGGATATAATACATTACATATATATATATACCAATCCAAAACATAATTCACTAGAGTCGCCTATGATAAAAGTTTCACCAAAATCCACAAAGTCAGCTCAACTAGTGGCACTCAGGTTCTAAAAAGAAACTCAATGAGGTTCTGATACTTGCCATCCATTATCAATACTCAACATTGTAATTCTCTTAGTAGAAATAGAAGCTTAGTTCATACTAATCACTTCCAAGAAGTTTGAACTTGGTTAGTACTTGTGACTCAATGAAAACTATGAAACTTGACATATAAACTGAATCAGTTGATTGATATTGCATGGCATGGTCAACACTAACACTGTGAGCTTGGTATAAATCAAATCACTCGGTTGATACTCCTTGGCTTGGTCAACACTAGATCCACATCACTGACATAGGGAACTCTGTAGACACTGGAGAACACGGTTGACACTCTGCAACTTGGTTAATACTATGAAGCTCAATTTGCACTATCATTGATGAACTCAGTACTTACTACTCATATGTGGACATTATTCTTTTAAGAATTAAATATTACAAGTCAATGCCAATTATTTTTTGAAATTAATTTGAAATTCAGGCCCATCATGAAGATTCTTAGGCTAAGAGCAATGGATGATTCAAAGCAAACAATATACAAAAAAGAGAATATGGGTCAATAGGGACCCAAACTTTTCTTGTAACCATTTTTTGGTGTTTTCATATTGTGTGTATACACTATAGCATGTACACACTATAAAGCACACATGCAATATAGTGTGTATGCACTGTGTGAAAAATCTCTCTCTCTCTCTCTCTCTCTCTCTCTCTCTCTCTCTCTCTCTCTCTCTCTCTCTCTCTATATATATATATATATATATATATATATATTTATTTATTTATTTATTTATTTATTTATTTATTTATTTATTTATCACTATCCCACCCTTTCCCATCTCCTACTCTCTCTCTCCCTCTCTCCTTCCCTCTCTCTTTCCCTCTCTATTCAAATTCGAGCTTACAAAGTGTGTGTGTGTTATGTAAGCCTAAATTTAAAATTGCTTTAAATAGTGCTCGTGTGGAATTTAAATATTTGGATTCTATTGGATTTTCCTTGGGTATCCAAACCAAAGGTTTAGAGTCTCCAAACTACTCTAAGATGTGTTTTTCAACAAGCATACAAAAATGATTGATTTTTCTTGTGTGCTCTCCTTCAAGTTTTCTCGTGGTTGACCATCGATAAAATTAGGCTACATGATATTGTAGATCTCAGTGGTAGCTATATAACCATATAATTTATTTTAAATTTGAACTATTTCAAGCCTTTCAACTATAATTACTTTTGAATGTATGTCCATTTTCTCTCAAAAACAAATATGTACTAATTTAGGTGTAGATTTTAGTTCATTCATTGAATTTTGCAACAACTTAGTTTTTTAGAATCTAGACTTCATTCTATGCACTTTGAAAAAAAAGAAGTTTTGATTTTAGATTAGTTTTAAATCATTTCTAGGGGGAACATGAATATATTTCACATTTTTGGGATGTGTCCAATAACAAAAGTCATAATTAAAAAAATACACATTATAAAATTATCCAAAAATTCTAGGATAAACTACATAGAATTAGGTAACTTTTGACTAGAGTGATTAAACAATTTTTTAAAAAAAGTTAAAATTTTAGGGGGGCACACTTTGCACTATGTTATATTTTTTTTTTTTTAAAATAGTACCACTTATTGTGGCCCTCTTTTTTGAGGACCTAAAGTTGATGCCACTAGGCTTTTGAAGCTTTTTCAATAGATTCCTAGCAATCCACAGCCTCTAAATAACTATGGCTTTGTGGAAGGCTAGAGTTGAGGATAAGATTACTTTAGATAAGTTCTCCAACCTTTTCTTCTTGGTTTTGATGCCAAAATGGTGAGTTTATGGCTGAACAAGTGTAATGTTGAGTCATTTCAAAAGAGGAAAATGTACATAGAGTGGCCTTGTGAGTTATGATAAAAGGTTTGGCACCTTAAATAGTCAACAAAGACTAGTAGGAAAAATATGAGCCTGGATGGGAAGTTTTGTGAAAAATTCTTACCATGAAACAAAGTGGACTAAGTTTCAACCCTAGATTTAAGCCTAAAAGGGAGGGTTTTGTGATTAGGCACTTTTGTACAAAACCCAGATGGGATACTTTGGAATTGGATAGTTCTTTAAAAGCGGTTTTTTAATATTATATTTTTTTGGTGCCTTTTTTAGGTCATATTGGCACAATTTCCAAAATCCCTAATTAGGAGGGTTAATTCTACTAGGTCTATTTTGGATAAAGCATAGAATTGTTGAGCAAAAACTGAGAAAAGAGTGAAACAAAAGTTGAAGAATGGAAAAAAAAAGAACACTAAAGTTTGTGGAAGGTGGTGGACACCTTGAACTCAAATGATCATGTAGCAAGGGTGTGGGGGTGTTGGTGAGACACTAGGGCATCTTGGAGAGCCCTATAAACTAGATTGAGTTGAGAGCTAATTTGATGAGTTCTTGTCTCTAGGAGAGGGAGGACCAAGGGAGGAGTCTTGATAAGATCCTACCCAACCAATCCTTGGACAATTGAGATAGCCCTAACAAAGTCATTGCTAATTTTTTTAAGGACACCAAAATCATCAATTGATTAGAAATTATGCTAATTCAGTAGAGAGATATACCATTTGATTGATGAAGAGGAATGGAAGAAAGTATGATGAGTTAGAGTTTTGTTAAGTATATGGTATTCAATGAGAACTTGAATGAGTTATGCTTTAATGATATATTGTTGATTCAATTTTTTTACATGACTTAAGGTAGGCAAGGTTACTAAGAAAGGGGGTGAATCAGGAACAAATAAAACTTAAACTTATTTCATCAATTAATTCATCATATAATATTCTAATCTAATTACATGCATGAAAGAATGAAAAAAATAAAACACTTTAACACAAGATATGGTGACCCAAAAACCTTCCAAATAAAAGTAAAACTAGGGTGGGGATGATACGCATAGGTTTTAGTACTATAGTATAAAGTTAGCAAGTTAAGGCTTACAATTGATATTTTTTTATGATCTTCCCTATTAGAAGCAATAAGGACTGCTAGGTCCACCTTGTGAAAGGATTTATGAAACATACTATGAAGTATGCATTTGGTAAAGAGATTTTCAAAAGACTATTAAGTCTACCCTATTAAACGATTTAGCTAATACACATTAGGATGAACCAGTGGTTGATCTAAAATCTACAACTTTGATTTGTTGGTTGAGATTCCTTTGAAATGTAAAGATCACCTTGCTATGATACATAAATCTTTGTTGTCCCATATACTACTTGTAGCCTTCTTAATTCACACTTCTTCTCTTCATATGCTTCCCTTTTCATTATTTTTGGATGTGATACAATACATTACATATATACCAATCCAAAATATAATTCACTGGAGTCAAATGCAATACAATTTTTGCCAAAATCCACAAAGTTAGCTCAACTACTAGCACTCAGGTTTTAAAGAAAAACTTGGGGAGGTTTTGATACTCAACAACCATTGTTAATACTCAGCATGGTCATGCTCTCAATAGACATAGAAGCTTGGTTCATACTAATCAATTCCAAGAAGTATGAACTCGATCAGCACTTGTGACTCAATGAACATTGTGAAACTTGGCATATAAATTGAATCACTCAGTTGACACTACATGGCTCGATCAACACTGACATTGCAAGCTCAATATAAATTGAATCACTAGATTCACATCATTGACATAGCAAACTTGCTAGACACTAGAGAACATGGTTAACATTGTGCAACTCGGTTAATAGTATAAAGCTCAGTTTGCACTGTCATTGATGAACTCAGTAGAAACTATTTAGCATGAATTGAATGTAGATTCTAAAACTTGGTAGCAACTATAGAACTTGGTAGTAACTAGATTTCTTGGTTAACATCATAAACTATGAGATAAGCTTTGTAGCTACTAACGAATTGACTAAGTATGAGTCATAATAATAAAAACTTGACCTTAATGTCAATAATCTCCCCCTTTGCATTAGTGACAAAAACATTTATTAATCCAACACTGAATACTCAAAAATTTTAGGTCAAAACATCCCTTTTATCTCCATCGTGTATCTTCAAATTGGTAACATACTCTATTTTTGAAATTTTTCAAAATTGTTTTTGTAAAAGATGGTTTCTAATTATCTGTACATGTATTTGTATAATATTATGTTGCTCCCCCATACATATATCATATATATACACATATTATACTTCTTCTCAATATATATACATACTTCTCCTCCTTGTATATATATATATATATATCATCTTTTATCTCATCTTCCCCCCCTTTCTAACATAAATGCCAAAGTGTATACTACATGTTGATGCCAAAACATGACAAGAAGTTAGAATGTACCGTCAAAATTAGTGTCATTTTCTTGTTCCAATTTTCTTGTATCACCTTACTTGCATCATGTGATCAGCTATGGAGAAGTTATTGTCATGGATGGGAGTCTTGGCATGTGCAATATGTTTATGTAATGTATCGTTGTTTTTGAGAATCATGCCTTGGATGTCTACAAGAGTGGCACTTATCGTAACTTCCCCCCTTAGCAATTTTGCTTGCAAATTTGTCAGATATTTGATGTTTGAATAGTGAGTAGAACTATAGCTTGGATCAAGTGACAACTAGTGTGCACTTGCCTTCAAGTCTTCATCTATCTTAGATCATTTATCTTTGATTTCCTAAGTGAAGATAGATGTATCACACAACTTGTTGAATTGTGAAGTAACATTATTTGCAGAGGTTTCCAATGAACTAAGAATAGTAGACAATTCTACTTGATTTATTGCAATTTTCTACACTACTTGTTCCAATACCTTGTTCTCAAATTTCCTCTCTACTCTTTGTAACAACTTTTATTGTCCATTGAGATCTTCATTGAATTTTTGGACAACTTTGGCTAACTAAACTAAAATAGGTTGTGAATTATCAACCTCAATACTTAGTGCATCTACAAGTATGTTCTTCACATCTTCAACCACTTGGTTTTCATTGCTTTTGTCTTCTCTAATCTTATGTTGCTTAGCTCTCTTTTGCAATAATTCACCCATGATATTCATTTGATCAAGATTCAGAGTAGAGATATCCCAATTTGGGATAACTATATCCTCATCTAGATCAATGTCTTCTTCTTTACCTTTATCCTTACTTGAAACTTTAGTACTCGGTTGAGACTTGTTCTCAACAGTCCTTATACTTGTTATATGTACACTTGTAACAATAGTATAAATGGAGGGGCTAGCAAAAAAATTAGATATTGCACTAACAGTAAAAATACCTTATCGTTGTGTAGCCAAATTTGATGATGGTGGAGGCATTAGTTGCTTGGTAGATGAAGTGTTGATCACTTTAGTCAATATGGTACTCAGCTAAATAGGTGCAAAGATTGGTTTAGTGCTTGGTGTTGTAGTGGTTACCACAACCAAATCATTAGAAGCTTTCTTTGAGCTTGATGGCATTAAAGCTTTTCTTAAAGAATGAGGAAATGAGGCCATAACTGCTATTGTTGTCTTCACCAGATCAGTTTCCTTAATACTTTGAATATTAGGGAGATTCTCCTCAGTAGCTTCATGTTCTTCCTCCTCGTCATCCAAATTTACATCATCTTTTGTTTCTATATGTTCTTTTTCATCATTGTCATCATCTTCCTTATCATCTTTATCCTCTTTATCACTAACATGAACAATGAAGTGACTCAGTTGATGAAGTTTGTAAATGTTCTTCCATGTGCTAGTAGCTATCTTCACCATGGATTCTATGTCTTTCATTAGTACAAGACATGTATTGAATTTCATAGTGAGCTTCTCCTCATTTTTCTTCATGGAATATTTCACCTCTTTGTCAGTAAGACTTGACATGAGTTTCCTCAAAGTCTATTCATATATATATATATATATATATATATATATATATATAGTAGTTTTCTTAGTATTTTCCCATCTTGGCTTGATTTCTTGCATAATCTCATTTGGAATTTTTTGTACAAGTTGATCAAGAGAGTATTTCCATTTAGCCAATTTTGGCATCATCATTTCTTCAACTTTCTTTTCCTCATCTGTAGTCTTGGTTTCATATTTGAGTGCTTTGAAGTTTTCCATTCCAGATCTTCTTCCTATTTCATTTAACTTTTCTTGGAATATTGGTGAAGGCTTTTTGAAAATAATTTCCTTTGTATCCTCCTCACCTAACTATAACTTCTTTCTAGATCTTGATGCTCTTCTTGTGAGTACAATAGTAAATGACTTAGTAGGTTTGGTTATGATAAACTTACCTTTCTTCCTTACTGGATCTTCTTCCTCAAACTTTTTTTATTCTTCTTCATCCTCTATTTTCATCTTCTTTCACATCATCTCCTTTTCCTTTAGTCAATAGGAGAGTAGAACTTGCTTGCCTCAGCTTTTCTATCCACTTCTTTCCTTTGCTAATTGCTTGAGGAAGCTTGATTTCAAGTTCTATTCTTTCCTTGGCTTCATCATAAGTACCAAAATATGTGACCCTAGGATCCATAGGTTCATTCAATAGTTCCTCAATGATAACCTTGGTGTCATCAATGTTAACCTCATAGCTTAGAGGCTTAACCTACACCACTCTAGGTTTGACTACTTGAATGTACACTTTGTCATAGTCTACCATGAAACAAAATTCATCCTTGTAGTCTTCTACAAGTTTCTTAGGAATTCTATATCTGCTATTCATCTTTTCCTTGAATGAATCAAAATAATTTTCCATGATACTAATCCATCTCTGCTATATACTAATTAATCTGATATAACATGGGTACATGTTTTCTCCATACAATTGAGCCTTTAGAAGGGAAGAATTTTTGCACATAGAAGAATAAACAAGTCAAGAGTGAACCAAACTTATAGGGATTATTTATTGAAGTCCTAATGCTCTCCATGTTCTTGTTGAATTGATTCAACATTAACTCGGCAAGGTCAAAGGACGTGTTGTTCTTCACTACCTTGAGAGCAAGATCAACTACCTCACATGGCACACTATTGAGATGACTAGAGCTATAGATCTTATGGGTGATCACATGAATTCCAAATTTTGGCTCCATTTCAATTACATTGTTGATCTTCATTCCTCTTACATCTCATTTGGAAAGAATCTTGCTTTCTAGTTCTACCTAACTTAGGGTTTTGATAGTCTTGGCTTTATTCAACATCAGGAGCCCTGTTATTCTATGAATCATTTTCTTTGTGATTTGAATAGGTTGATCCAACCATAACTAGTCATTGTGTACATGGATAAGTTTAAACCTTATCAATTTTATTTTAAAGTCTCAAGGCATTTGCAAAATGTGTGTTATACCCTTGGTCTCCAAAAGTCGATGCTTGGGTTTCAACACACCATTCACACATAACTTCTTCAAAGATTCATCTATCTCTAGGGTTCCAAATTCTTGTAATGAATAGTGAAAATGTGAGTAGATATCATTAACAAGTAATACCTTGGGTGGAATCTATGATTGAGCTCCAATTGGGTCAAGTGCTTTTACAATTTCCAGACTAAACTTGATGTCTAGTGCCTTCCATTCAATTCCACGAACCAACATCTCGGATCCTTTCTTGATTTTGTTGCTAGAAGATGCCATTCTCAGTAGGGTTTATGAAAACATTAAAATCTTCAATGAACAAATGCACAAATTTCTTGGAAGCACAAAAATCACTCTTTGCAAATATCTCTTTGAAAATTCATGGTGAAAAATGAATTCAATTTCCTTCCTTTTAACAATTTTCACTTTTCAAGAACCATAAATGCTTGGTACATCCACTCATTTGGTGGAAGACTATCTTCCACTTGGTTCAACCTTACTGCTCGGTAGAGTCATTCATATCTCAATGTCCACATAATGTTTTAGTGTAACCCGACCTCACTCAGCAGGGTCTTGCAACCTGACCTAGCTTAGTAAGGTCTTAAATTTCCACAATCACTCGGTGATCCCTTTGCATCTTGAATGCTAGTATGGATTTCTTCTTGTTGTTGGCTAGAACTAATGTAAGATGTCTACTTTAGAGTCATAGTTCTAGTTAGTCCTATGAGAATTCAAGTTTAGATGCTTGAGTCACCCAACTCTTGAGTGACATTTGCTTCATGACTCAAACTTGCATTCTTAGAATATTTTAGAATCAATTATTGCCTCATCTGCTTTCTAATATTTTCATCTCTAATTTTCTTCTAATCCTCAACTCTTCTAATTTTCATATAATTCTAGGCAAGGTGTTCAAGTTTTGTACAAATAAAACATCTTCTAGTGGTGTCTCTTCTCCTCATGTGATGTTTCATACAATTTTCTCCAATGTGTCCAAATTCTCCACAATAGTGGCATCTACACATTGCAGTCACATCCAAATATTACTTTCACAATCTATTTTATGGGATTCAATATCTTGGTTTTACATTCAAAATATTTGTGTCCTTGTTTCTTGCAATTGTGACATTTACATTCAAGCTTAGGTTTCTCCTTGCATTCACTTGCTCTATGACCATGCTTATTGCAATTGTAACACTTTGCATTGGATTTTGTTTTACCAGTACTCCAACATTTGTTTGATGTATGACCTAACTTACCACAATGATTTCAAGTAGGCCTTTGATTCTTTTGAGATCCTTGCTTGAATGATTCACCTTCTTCTATGTATCATATTCTAGTTTTTGCCTTTGAGTCTATACTAACTTTGCTCATTCAACTAATTCATGTCTGCTTGAGATTTCAACATTCTTTCATTGGTTTATTTTTTAGTATTTAGATCACTCTATAGTCTTCTATTTTATGATCTTAGATTCACGATTTCTTCATTTTCATTTGTAAGCTAATAAATGAAGTCTTCCTACTAAATGGATAGATGTTGAATTTCATTATTATTTCCTTCTATCTCTTCTTTGGCTTTGTCTTTTTCTTCCATGACTTCACATAGTCTTACTAGCTAGATTTCTTGTTCTATTTTCAGCTTTCTAACTTCTTCTTGAAGATTAAAATTCTTTTCTAATAGGTCTCTAATTGCTTCATCAACTTCATCTGAATTTCTTTCTAGACAGATATCTTCAATTCTTTCTTTAGTGTAGAGATTGTCATTCATTATTACAGCAAGATCTTTTCTTCTTTTCAATGATTGAGAGAGTTTCTCCTTTGCATTCTTTAGTTGACCAATAGCTAATTCTAAATCCAACTTTTCATTGTCAATGGCCTTATCTAGCCTATATACCTCCATTGCCTCTGATCTTTGCTCAAGCTGCTAAACTTTTTCTTTGAGAACCACAAGGCTCTGATATCAATTTTTGGAAATATGAGGTAGGCATGGTTACTAAGAGTGGGGTTGAATTAGGAACTAATAAAACTTCAACTTGTTTCATCAATTAATTCTTCATATAATATTTTGATCTGATTGCGTGCATGAAAGAATGAAAGTAGTAAAACACTTTGACACAAGATATGGTGACCCAAAAACCTTCCAAACAGAAAGTAAAAATGGGGTGGGGATGATATCCACAAGTTTTAGTACTACAATATAAAGTTAGCCAATTAAGGCTTACGATTGATCACTTTTGATGATCTATCTTGTTAGGAGCATAAGGACTACTAGGTCCACCTTGTGAAAGAATTTACAAAACATACAATGAAGTATGCACTTGATAAAGAGATTTGCAAAAGACCGTTAAGTCTACCCTGTTAAAGGATATAGTTGATATACCTATTAGGATGAACCAATGGCTGATCTTTGATCTACAACTTTGATTTTTTTGGTTGAGAATCCTTTGAAATGTAAAGGTCACCTTGTTGTGATAGATAAATCTTTGTTGTCCCTTATACTACTTGTAGCCTTCTTAATTTGCATTTTTGCTCTTTATATGCTTTCTTTTTCATTATGTTTGGATGGGATATAATACATTACATATGTATATACCAATCCAAAACATAATTCACTAGAGTCGCCTACCATAAAAGTTTCACCAAAATCCACAAAATCAACTCAACTAGTAGCACTTAGGTTCTAAAGAAAAACTTAGTGAGGTTCTGATACTCGCCAACCATTGTCAATACTCAACATCATAATTCTCTCAGTAGATGTAGAAGCTCATTTCATACTAATCACTTCCAAGAAGTTTGAACTCGATCAGTACTTATGAATCAATGAAAATTGTGAAACTCGAAATATAAAATGAATCACTTGGTTGATATTGCATGGCATGGTCAAAACTAACACTGCAAGCTTGGTATAAATTTAATCACTTGGTTGACAGTCCTTGGCTCAATCAACACTAGATTCACATCACTGACATAGGGAACTTGGTAGACACTGGAGAACATGGTTGACACTGTGCAACTTGGTTAATACTATGAAGCTCAGTTTGCACTATCATTGATGAACTTGGTACATACTACTCAACATGAACTGAATGTAGATTCTTAACCTTGGTAGCAACTATAGAACTTGAAGTAGTAACTAGATTACTCAGTTAAAATTGTAAACTACAAGGTAAACTTAGTAGTTGATAACCAATTGACTAAGTGTAAGTCACTAATAAATAAAATTGACCTTAATGTCAACAACGATTAAGTGTTACAATCATGTAAGTTCAAGTCAAGCTAGACCAATCAAAAATGGTGAATGAATTAATATAGTATTAATTGAGCTACTACAGTTGTCACCAAGCATCTAAAAAAGAAGGTTTGAAGTTTAGTTTTAACTAAGTAATTTCAATGTTAATTGATTCAAGTATTAACTGAGAAAGTTGTACTATTCAATGATCATGAATAGGAACAAGTTAATAAAAAATTTAATTTGAGGCTAACATTTTATGAAAATTGAGAATATTTGAAAAGTTTAAAAGATAAGGATGAAGTTAGTTATGAGATCAATAGTTTGAGTAATTCAAAGAGGATTTGATAAAGGAGAATTAACAATTTAAGATAGAGCACAAAGTTCAAGGAAGAGTTATATTTCTTGAGCTTCCAAATTCAATAAATTCAAATCTGATGGAGATCTATGTTGATTATTATGTGGAAATATTGAGAAGATTCTAGAATGCTAAAAGTTATCTATTTAAAGGAATGAACAAGATGTTTCTTATTTTTTGTCATTGTTGATTGTTTATGAAGTTGAAGTTGTTGATCAAGTTGTTTAATTAGAAGAACAAAATAAGGTGAACTGAGAACAAAAGTATTGTGAAGATTAAGAAGAGGAAGTGCTAAGTTAAAGTGTGAGTGTGTGAATCTGCTAGAATGGGATTAGAAGAAAGAGATTGAGCAAAGTAGAGATATGAACAAGAAAGTTAGTCCTAAAACCTAGTAGATCATTCCATTACTACTTTCTTACCATTGTATTAGAAAAATATCTTAACTAAGTGGACCTAACAAGTCTTTGAAATCCTATATGGTAACATTCAATAGTAATGTTTCTAAGTCATTTAGAGAATGTCAAGGAGTGATAAGCTATAAATGATATTTAGTGAAAAACCTCTAACAAGGTCACACTAAAAATGTGCATGTAACCTTTAACAAGGTAAGGTTGTACCATAACTCACTTCAGAAGAGTAAAATTATTTGGATTTCAAACTCCCACGTGGTTTTTTTTTTTCCTTTATAGGTTTTCCACATTAAATGCTTGTGCCAAATGTGTGAATGTTTATTTTGTTGCAATTTTATTTCATGTTAACTATTTAATGTGGCAACTCGGTATAAGCTAGATGATTAATTTGATACTCAATATATTAAAGAACAGTAAGTTAACAAGTTTGATGCAAAGATGAAATCTATTTGAATAATGATGTTTGATGTGGTTAGTGAGTTATTTATCTAAAAGATCAATAACTAATAATTGGTACTAAAGTGTTTTAAAGGCCTATAGGATAAGTGTTCAAAGTTGGCACAACACCCGCCCCCCCAGCTCTCAATTATTAACAATTTCATCTATTTTATCATCTTATTTTTGAAAAAAAAAAAAAAAATCTTCACAAGATGATTAACCTTATATTCTAGTTCTAGCTAACCTATTTTTAATTTAAAATTTTAAAAAATAAAAACTAATTTAAAAATTAAAGGATAAATATATAAGGAAATTTAGCTTATAAATATACAAGAGGATGCTTTATAGTTTTGTGATTATTATTTATAAGAGCAAGATTTATTGAAACATTGAGTTCTTTTCATAGTTTATTGGCGATTAGACCCAAAGTGGTATAAAATATGCATTTAATAGACACTTTTGATTAGAAACATTGTGGCTCACATTTATCTTAGCTAGACTAAATCTAGCTAGATCATTTGGGAAAAATTAATCTTTAATTAAAAATAATAAAACTCATCATAGGCATAAAGTATCAATAGATTTTCTTTTACTTAGATCTATATACTCACAATAATGTCTTTTATTTTCTTAGGGTATATCTATGGTGTATTCACTAAAAAATATTGTGTATACTTTTAGAGCTTGTTGGACTAAAATAATATAATCTACTTCAAATAAAATCAAATTATTGCAAATAAAAATATTTATCATATGAATAAAAGTGCATGTGTAATATACAAAGTAAACTTTCTTTATATAGACAAGGTAATGAAGTGACAATATAGGAAATAATGACTAACTACCCCTTTAACAATGTAACACTTGCGAGCTCACTCAAGGTGAGAAAATCCTAAAAGCCCCTAAGGGCATAATTAATCAATGTGAAGAAATCTCTTTTTAGGTAGGTTAAAGCTAACTAGTTTGACAAAGTCATTGTTCACACACATACCCCTCTTTAGTGCAACTTACTAAGAGGAATGCATAAAATTATGATGGTGGGTCTTGACTAAGAGCCATGTTAAGTATTCATATAAGATTTTATCATGATGTAAAGAAAAAGAGACAATTCAATTGGAAAAAAATCTTCTCCTTCAAAAAGAAATGATAGAAAAGGAATAAAATGTATAAGTGAAAGGATCCAAGAGATGGAATGTCTCATGACTCAATGTTCAAAGACTACTTTTGTCACAATATATAATTCAAATGTTCCTCCATTATGATAGAGAAGATATACTATATAGTCATCACATAATATGATTCTTAAATGTTCCTTGTGAAGCCCCACCAAAAGGACCTTTGGATGCTTCATGAGAAGAGTCACTAAAGTATGATGCAATAAGTGATATAAAACATAAACAAATTTTAAAAATTGGTGCAAATTATAATATTTTGAAATTTTATCAATGATATAACTCTAAATTTAGATGAGCAATATTTGGTGAGATCATAATGCATTTTATCAAAATGAATTTCTTATATTTAAATGATTGTGATTTTTCTATATGGAAGAAATTTGAAGTGTTATAGAGAGAACTCACAAATGTTCTTAAAGGTTCAACTCAAGGAGCCATTACAAAATGATTAGTGCTAAAAGAAAATTTTGAAGTAGAATGTGGAAGTTCTTATGACATGACTCATGAAAGTGTTCAAATACACAACTCAAGATAACCCCTTGATTCAATATTTTACCTCCTAAATTTGGCAATTTATAACTTAGAAAATTAGCATATTAATTTTGGAATGAAAAACAAAACTTCATAAAGAAAATTAGTGTGAAATCATTCCAATGGATATTACTCATAAAGCTTTAACACAAAAATGGCACTTAATTTTGAGATGTCAATTAGAAGATGCAATAATTTCACTATTTCCCTTTTTAACTTTTCATATAAGAGACTAATATAATAAAGATTAAAAATCTCTCAACACTACTTTATTGGCAACTAAACCAAATTCTCTCAACTATAAGTTGATCAAATTTACTTCTATAGATGAATATTGTGACAAAAAGGAAAATATCCCTTATTTGCAAGTTATGAAAATAATATCTCATTTACAAACTCTTTTGTACAAGCTAGTAATTATTCGATTACTTAAACTTAGCATCAAAACATTAATTTTGGATTAATAGTTTAATATATTACTAATGGGTAACAACTAATTAATTATTATTAATAATTTTTGGAAGCAAATGCTACACTGAGAGTGGTATGTCGAAATAAGAGTTTGATGTGGTCAATATATTAAGTTGGGGCAATAGAATTTCAATGAAAGATGCCAACATGACAATGAAGGATAGATGCTTTTATAGACTAAAGTTCATAAATACTCATAATAATGTTGGAATACCCCATATTTCTTAAGGGATCATAACAAGACTACAAATAAATTGTACATATCATATGTGTATGATTTGAACTTATAAACTTTCTTTCATAAACATAACTAGACCAATTGAAATTGTACACTTACACCAACTCAAAGAAAACATTGCCTTGCCGTTTGACAAAGTCTTTTGGAACCTTTGATGGAATCTTAGTTTATGTGGTGAAAGAGAGACAAGTTCTTCAATCTTTTCATGCTAGATGTCGATATGAATGGTTGCATTTTTAATGCTAACTTTTTACCGCAAGATGGTACCCAGACAAAATCTGGTTTCACACTGCCATCAATAGTTATTTACTACCGCTTCTCTCAACACGAAGTGTTGCTGTAGACAATCGAATTCACCTACCAGCACTTATGCACATCCGTGGAAACTAAACACACGACAAGAAAAGAGAGAATAGATGGAGTCATTTCTACAAAGCCTTGATATACAAGCTTTGGCTCTAGTTTTAGTCAACCAGAGAAAAATAACTCTTCGTCTGTCTGAACCAGGACAGAACTACATCGTTGCTCTTGATAAAAGCTTATATTTGAATATGTCAATGACCTATATATAGAGAGAGTAGAATCCAATGCATTGAGAATGGATGTTTTGACTTGTTGGTACTGCCCTGACATAAGGAGATTAGATGTTTGGTGTAAGAGATAGATTTTTACGCAAACAGGCCTTCATTCCCTCGTAGCCACAAATGGTGAGGACTTTGGGAATAACGATGGGCATGTCAGGCACTCTATTCTTATTCACCGAGAATGCATGGACAATATTTAGGGACCTATTAGTGTGAATGGGGCACCAAAAATGGATAATTTCATTAGGATGAATTATTATTCAAAGGTGAACAATTATGTATACGTCAAGGATAGACAAGGTGGGATTTGATAAGAGAAGTATTGTAGTGGTTTAACTAGACATTTTGAAGCTAACAAGATTAAGGTATAGCTTAGTGAAAGAGGTTATTGTTCAAGAATGAAGGAGAAAGTTAAAAGTTTTGTGTAAGGCAGTTCAATTTTTCAATATATAAATGGAGGCAATCGAAACATGGGATTGTATTAGTTATTGAAGAAACTTTGGGATGTTCTAAGAATGGGTATTGTACTTGGACTACCAAGAACAGAGTTAGGTAAGGATTCTATCTTTTAGTTGTTGATAGATTTTCATAATATGACAAATGTTACAAATATATTTATCATTGAGGTTGGTAGATTGCATGATTTTTCAAAAAGTTTTGTTTTAGACTGTGATCATAAGTGTGTAGTACATTCCTCGAGAAGAGTCTAGAAGACATTAGAGATTTCTTTAAAGTTTAGCTCGACCTATCATTCTTGAAATGGACAGTGAATGAATTTTTAAGTTGAGCCTTAAGAAGTTTATCAATATTTTTTGGCTAGTGATAAACCTAAGCAATGTGATTTGATATTGCCTCAAATTAAATTTTATAGAATGACTCATTTTTTAGTACAAGTAAGATTCCCTTTCTAATTATTTATGGATATGGTCCAATTGATATGTATTTGTCAAGGGAGATTGCAAATACAAGAGAAGTGCTAAGGGAGAATACTTTGCCAAACATATGTAAGATTTTCTATAGTGTGTAAGAGGAAAAGTTAATTGGGAAAACAAACAACAAGAAAAGAAAACTTAAGGAGAGAAAATAATTCTGAAGAGGGAGATCTATGGTGTTGGCATAATTGTAAAAGAAATGATTTTAAAGTCATACCTATAACAATAATAAGTAGAAGAAGATTGGATCAAGCAAGATTATTAATAAGTTTTGACCAAATCTTTATAAATTAGATATAGTTCTATAGATTTTTATCTCTCTCCAATTTTGAATCACTATAATTTGTGAATTCAGAAAAGGGGAGATGTTACAACAAAAAGAAAAGGAGAAAATGTGACCTAAAAATGGATCTAGACTATAACTAAATAAGAGAAAACAAGAGGAGATTAAATGGATTATGTATTCTAGTGTGGTTAGGAAGACTGGGGGAAAATAATATAGTAAATATTTAGAAAAATAAAACAACAAAGTCAAGATACTACTTTTTGATGCTTAATAGAGTTTGAATTATCGTAATCAACCCATAGCTCATTGCAATAGATTTGACACCTTGTAGAAACACAATTATTAACATACAAAAATATATAATTTAGCTCAATGAGAAGGAGCTCACATTTTTATTATTTGATGCTACAACATCATACATATTTAGTTATTGAGATCTTTTTCCATTTTTAACCTAAATATTTGACCTTGCACAAATAGTTTCATGCCTCTATAATACCTATTAGCTTTTATTTTTCTATCTTTTAGCCACCTACAATGTGCTATGTTGGATTAAAGAGTGATGACATCACAAAGATGAAATTAAGAATTTTTTTCTTTTATAAACGATCATATAGGAATAGATATTTGAACAAATTATATAATTATATTTATTTTCTTTTAATTTTTTTACTTGTTTTGTGCGTTGAGTTTCTAGTCTTAGTTGTGCCAAACAAATTATCAAAAAAAATCATTTAGACTTAAATTGTTTATAATGATGCATTTCAACATAAAAAACTTTTGTTGATAAAATTTTGACACTATTCTTATTTTTTACCCATGATCAATTAACACATTTTCAACATTAAAGACAAAGAGAGAACATACATGATATGATGTCCTAGTTTTCCAATTGTAAAACTTGATACCCTTCTTGAGTGATCATTTAATTGTTGTTATTTCTCCTTTTCCATGCATGTTCAATGGATTTGTTGTCCATACCATAAAGGGTAACAAGTTATTTTAGGGATAAAAATATATATTTCAATATTTTTTTACCATTGTTTTACCTTATTTTCTATGAATTCTTTAATGCATAATTCTAGAACATAAATTAGTTTTTTTGCATAGTTTTTAAACTACCTAAATGTAGCTAGGTCAGAAAATCAACAGTCTAGCCACTCAGAGCATCCAGGCCCATACTAGGATTGAAGGGTAAATTGGGAGTTTGAAGGCTCACCTAGAGGAGAAAGCGACAAAGAGGAAACAGAAGGAGGGGAATTTGAGAAAAGAGGAAGGCCTACAGGAGACTTCTCAGGGGTTTAGTGAGTTCAAGCTTGATCATTCGGAATTCTCCCTATTGGACTAGCTCAAGGAGTTGTAGAAGTAGGCAATTGGTTAGTGTTGATGGTTCCTAGGATTGGTTTTGTTGTTTTATGGTTGTTGGTTCGCACAGTGTGGTGGTTGGTTTTGGTTTCTATTTTGATCATTTTTGGACCTTCGTGTTATTAAGTTTTTTTTGTCTTTTACACTTTGGCAGGTAGCAGATTAGTTCTTTTTAGTTGGTTTAGGTTTTGTTTTGACCCAACATGGTTATGATGTTTGGTTTTCAGCTATTTTGTTAGTTGTTGGTTCTTGTTAGTTTTTTGCAGGGTCACTTCTTGTGATCTTTCTAGTTTGTCTACTATGTGACTTAATGTTACTTTATGTTTATGGGTTTGGACCTTTCCCACTTTAATTAATTAGAACGTACCTAGATGTAGCATTCTATTACATAAAATTCTATGATTAAACCAATATTATCTTAGTTGTGAAGACACTTGTCATCTTAGGGTAGAATAAAATGTGATATAATTGTTCATTTCAAATTTTTAAATCTCACTTTGTACTCTTAATAATATCGAAAGCAAAATCATATCTCATTAGTATGGGTTTCAAATTTTCAAACCATGTGTTCTGAAGTTATGTATTTGATAATACTATTTTATAATAATTTTAATCATTCACTTCAGCAAAATAAAACAAAAAAATAAATATCTTTATGTTGCACATCAATCTTTTTCACATATTTTAAATAGAAATTTAATTCGAATAATAGATAGTTCTAAAATACACATATATAACAAAAACTTTACATATAGGTCACCTCAATTCCTTACACAAAAGATTACTTCTATATGATCTCAAAATAAATTATTTCTATATAACTCCAAATTAGAACCAACTTTAGTAGATTGAATGGAATCTCTGATCACATAACTAATTTCAAATTCTGAATATTAATTCTTATTTATAATGCCATATTAAACAACACTCATATTAAACCAATTTCAAACAAACATCTTTGTTACTTTTACATATCATTCATATGTGAGATCTTTATTTGTATATTTGAAAATCTAGAGTCTAACTTATAAATAAAATATAATACTATCAATAAATTATCATCTGAATTTAACATTTTGCCATCCAAACTTAATATCCACTAGTTAAATTTGCCAATCTTATAAAGCTCTTCAATTTAAATTTAAATTTAAAATAAAAAATTGATTTTCTTGTTTTCTGAAAACGCAAATCATTAAACAACATATTGTGCTAATTTCATAACATCCGTTTGGGACTCATATACGCTTACAAAGCTGTCCATTATCACGGATCTTCTTTCTCTTTTTCTTCTTTCTGATCAGAGGAATGAGAGCAATCAATAAAATTCCTCCATCTCATATTATGAAAGCAAGAATATTTCTACTCAAAAGAAGTAAACTATCAATTTACATTAAACTCGTATACTAAGCAAACAAAACAGTAGATTTCTCCTCTACTTTTGGCCTCCAATCGGTTCTCGCTCTGACAATCTCAGATCCTGCTCTTTGCATTCGAAGTAAATGCATTAACTGAAGTTGAGAAATGTTTTTGCTCGTAGTATTTATGTCAGCAAATTCAGCTTGTAGGTGTGTCAATGACTGTAGAACATGTGTTTGTCCACATTCTCGTTTGTACTCCAAAGTCATGTTCACCAGTTCATTGTTCTCTAAAATGTGTAGAGGCACACTCTGCAAATATGATACCCAAAAACATGTTACAGAACTAGCCAAATAC
The DNA here is from genome assembly GCA_028749045.1 of Cupressus sempervirens. Lineage (NCBI taxonomy): Eukaryota > Viridiplantae > Streptophyta > Pinopsida > Cupressales > Cupressaceae > Cupressus > Cupressus sempervirens. The sequence continues at coordinate 73,622,175 of CM053790.1, read as the reverse complement.
ATGCAACATTACAATAATATAATGAAGCAAAAAAACTGAAGTTTCACCTCAAGTATCCACCCAACGTATTTAACGTTGTTGACATGCTGGTTCACGTCCAAGTCACCTCTTTTTGGCTGTAAAAAACATTCCCACCTTTCGATTAATCAAGCATATAAACCTAATCAGTTGATGTTATGACAACAATACTAATCAAATATATTAGGATAATTTTATTTTTAAAGGTTGTAGGAATTGGGTAGTTTGCAAGGATATTTTGCTATTAGTATCTTTCAATATGATATGAGCTAATAAGATATTAGACATTAAGTAAGCAATATTTAAATGGGATTACAAGTAGAGTAGACTTAATCATGAAGAGAATTCCTAGTTAAGTACATTCAAGCTAAAGTAATATCTGAATGAGTGACCTCTCTAGTTAGATGCTTCCCTTATATGAACATCGCCTAAGTAAAATAAGTACTAAATGTTCCATTCTCATAAGAGATGAAATCTTGTGAACTCCTACTAATCAAACTTAGATCAATGAAATGGGTAGTTTGGAAGGATAAATTATTCTTAGTATCTTCTAATATGATCTAATAAGATATTAGACATTAAGTAAGAGATATTTAAATGGGGTTGTAAGCAGAGTGGGTTTAATCATGAAGAAAATTCTCTAGTTAAGTACATTTGAACTGAAGTAATATTTGAATGAGTGATCTCTCTGGTTATATGCTTCACTTATGTGAACATCACGTACATATAATAAGTACTAAATATTCTATTCTAATGAGAGATGCAATCTTGTGAACCACTACTCATAAAACATAGATCAATGAATTTGACTCAAAAAAACTACACAATTGAATTCTAATAACAATATGATCTAATATATTTTATTAAAAAAAATTATCAAGATCTCACGCCATTATGGGAAAACATTTTCAGTTAAATCTTCCTAAAGCATGAACATTCAAGATATTAAGAGGTTACCGTCAGTTCAGACTTGATGTGTTGAGCGGTGCATTCATCAAGTTTATATAATTTCTTAGTATCGTGAGCTACAATAGCTGTTCTTTCGAGAAAATAAGGCTGGATTTCTTCCTTGACTGCATCTGGAATTTTAGAGAGCTTTCTGGTTTCTCTGTTCATCATAACCCATGTACTATTTCCAAACCAAACAAAATCCATTAAATGCTCTTTACAAAAGAAGAACTCAACAAATGCAATGATAAATGATGAGATGTTACCTTGTGGCTCGAGCTAAAATGCGTCCCGTTTTGTAATCACGAACAAACCAGTCACGTTTCATACCATTTTTGCCAGATGCAGCAGCCCATGTATCCACTTCTACCACGTCACACCTACATTACCAAATATGGGAAATATCTATGGCGTAAGATCAAGTGATAACAACTATTTCTTGACTTTTGTATTAACTTGTTTGAAGCAATATTGATAATATCTAGGTCTCACTTTGCAATTTATTTTTTATTTTTTATTTTGACTTTATACATGGGCAATAGCTATGATTTTAATGGGGATGGCTTTCTCATTCATTTGTTATTCTTATATTTGAAATTGATATTCTAACTCTTATTTTATTTTTATTTTTTAATCATTGAAATGGACAATTGTTATCATTTTAATGGAGATGTTTCTTTAAATTTGTGAAAAGACATTCATTTTATTGTTGCCATATTTGTGGTTAATCTAGGAATCTGATATCAAAGACTTATTTTATAGGTTTTAATTTTATCTTTGAGATAGACAATAGTTATGATTTTACTTATGACGTCTTTTTAGGATGTGAAAAAATTGTTCACTTTGTTATTGTCATATTAATCATTAATCTAGAAATTTAATTATTCTATATGAAATTTTTTGGAAGTACAATTTTAAATCATGTATGTATGTGGAAGCTATTTTTGCATGCAAGATCTAACATATAATTTTATTACTAACATCATTTTCATCTTTATGCATGTTTTATAAATGTTTTTAAGAATAAGTGGTGAGGAACCTAGCTAATTTTTAGAGTCAAGTTTTGTTTAATCAGATCTTTAGTTGGACTGATATAATGGTGAGAAGTGGAAGATTGATTAAAGTAAGTGTACATTAGACCTTGGATGATGTACTTAAACAAATTTTAATAAATACTTTTGAATATATGCTCTATGACAAGGTTATTGAATAAGTATAGCATGTTTGTAGATGATGATCTCCAGAGCAAGTTTAATTTAATGAGTAAATGTTCTTGATTACAAAAATATCTCATTTAAATCAATAAGAATCGTGGGACCTTAGCTCATGCATACAAAAGAAAATTTGGGCATCGTAGAAATTTGAATTTTTAAATTTTGATAGGTCAATGCTCAAACCTAAAACTGTGAGAGTGGCTTGGGACAAGTCGACATTGATCTAGATGATGAAAAATAAATATGGAGATCACGATCAGTCTTTGGAAATGAGTGACAATGGAATCAAGATATGATGATGTCACTCATCAAATTCACCTAGGAATATGATGCATGTGCAGTCTGGACATTTCACTTGAGATAATATAATCAAAGTAGGCATAAAAATGAAGGGAAAATAAATGAGTAAACATATCCGCCATTACCACATGTTTGGCTAGATAGATAAATTAAACATATTATTTCATTGTAACTTTCTAGAGCCTATTCAAATTACTTGCTAAAGGTAAGCTAGTGAACACATTTAACAAATAGTAAAGTGGTTTAATTTTGGAGACAAAAAATATGCCATCATAAACACATGGATAAATATGTGACAACACATATATATTATAAATCTTTTTTTATTTCATTTTTTGTAAATATAAATCTTGTGTAATTATTGATATTTTCATTAAAAGTGTTATTAATCATATAAATAATTATTTATTTAGCTTGAAAATACTAAGTGTACTCATTTTATAAAAAATTGCAACTACTTTTTGAAAAATAAAATTAGATGAAATCTACATCGATGTAATCAATTTAGATAACAAAGAATGATCCTCATAACAAAAAAATTTGTAAATCATTTCTATAAATAATATATCCTTGTATCATTCAAAATTATATACAAACTTTTTTTATTGAAGATTATTTTTGTTGTATTGTTCATTACTTTGTATAATTCTTTTTAAGATATCAAAGCTCTAAAAAAAACTTCACTTTTACAAATATTTTTACTAAGAAAGCCATCATAAACTCAAGATCATATATTTGTGTGTTTATGTTAAGGGTGGGGAGTTCAAATTATTTTGAGAAAGAGGTTTTTTCACAATTTATCATAAATTCAGTAAGGAGAATATATAGTCAATTGAGAAAAAAAATACATATATACTATAAAGATATAATCATTACCATAAAGGGTAGCTGTCAATTTGAACTTGCATGCGAGCAACAACCCAAATGAGATTACGTCGACTCATTTCATGTGTGGCACCAAATCCATCCCCGGCCAGTCCAACAGCCCACACATGGTTTAAAGCAGTTTCCTACAAGTATTTGAAATAAATCAATATTTAGTTTATTTTAAAAAGAAAAATAATGTATAGTTAATTGCTAGATGACAGTGAGTAAGAGAATGCCTAATGCATTATTAAAAATAACAAATGTGTAGAGCTCTCTCTTGAAATCTGATTTTATTTTTTAATTTTATAGAGAAAGAATATCGAAAGCAAGGCTAAACATCCTAAGCAACCAAATTTTGTTCAGCTATAAAGACTTTGAACAACCAAAGTATAATTTGATGGAAATATGGAAGTGAGCAAGCAAACAATAGTAATGAAACAATTCAAAGGGCCAAAGCAAACAATTGGTTTTGGGCGAGGTGTAGAAGAGAAATGGAGCCATTTGGAAGGTCACTGGTTCGAGTCCCATTCAAGTGCCTCCAACTTAATAGAGATGCAATAAAAGATCGAGCCAATCCCTCTATCACATGTTAAACAAAGGTTTGATGTTCCAATACTGAAACCCATAAAACAATAACATCATGAAACTATATGAAGCACAACAATGGCAGCAATGCGAATACCTGAAGAAGGTTCATCAAGGTCTCAATGGAAGTAGTCTTGTCTGCTCCAACTTCATATGATCTGATCACATAAGTCTGCCGATAAAGAAGGTTACCTTCAATGAGTCTACCCAATCTAAAAGCATCCACAGGAACATTACTCTCTAATCCTATCCTAGCTTTACATTCATCTTGCTTCTCAGCTGCTAAGGCTGCAGAAGCCATGGCAGTCAGAGTCATGATGGAATCTCCTTCAACTGAAACACTTCTCTTTCTGGCCGATCCATTTACATTCTTTGAAATGCTACTCTTTAGTTGAGCAGCAATCATTTTTCTAAGACCATGAGATCTACCATTAAAACTATTTCTCCCATAAACTTCCAATTTTTTAAATGATCTTTGGTACCCACAAACATGATCAAATTTATCAGGCTTTGGCGAAAAGCCTGTAGAACTAGAAATAATCTCTAGAGAAGTCTGGAAAACTATTGGCATATTGCTCTGAAAAAACTAGAGCAATAATCCCAACTCGAGGAACAACAAAGTTGGAATTGCTGATGCATATAATCTAAACAAAAAAATAAGAACCCAATTGCCAGGCATTTGCCAGAGCACTTTTGTAGTCAATTTTGCAGCCAACAACTTCACCAACATCCTCTTTTCCTTCCACGCCTACATTTTTTTTAACACCCAATACATTAAAAAACGCAGATTTTGCAGTAAGAGACATGATGCGACAATCTCGAAAAGATAGTTTAGACTTTAAGGGCATTTGTACGTATAAAAGTTGTGCTGCAGTTGAGAAAAACAGCAGTTTTAGCAGTGCAATTGACTTAACTACCCGTGTTACGCTAAATTTCTAGTCGGTTCGAGAAAAATGGTTCTCAAGTTACACGTTAAACAAACTGAAGTCCCAACTATTGTGTTGCATGAAAAGTTACGTGAGCACGCAAAGATCTTTTCATATTTGATCAACGATTCAGTGAGACTCACGCTGGGAAGAAAGGTTGAAAAGGTCAGTGCTAGTACACCCGTTATGATATGATGCCATGTGGACAATAGGGAAGACATTGCTAGAAGCAAAGCTAGTCTAAGCTTTTTTCTGTTGGAATCAATATTTGTTCAACCTCTCCTTTTCCTTATCTTTCTTCTTTGTTTTTGTTCTCAAAGTTTCTACAAAAATCTTATAGAATTTATTTTATTTTATTTTATTATGAAAATCTTATTAAAAAAATTTGATATCTAAATATAGATTCAATTAAGTTTTGTTTTCAAGCACATTTTAAATTGAAGAGGAATTGGAAATCTTAGATTGAAACCTTTATAACTAAAAGATATCTATAGTGGCAAAATTGGATGAGCCATAATTTCTACCTCATCTCTTAGAACTTTAGGTCCTTGAGCTAAAGCCTTTTCGGCTATGGGGTGCCCATTTTTTCAAAGTTGTACAAGATGGCATCTTAACCTCACTTCTTATAGTGTTAGGATCATTTGCCCACAAGACTTGGTTCTTGATCAACTCATTGAAAATAATTCAACCTTGCTACTTGATTAAGGGCACTTTGACATCTCACACTTCTTATGTTATTTTGTGGTTCTAAAAGAATACATCAAGGATATCATCTCTTTAGACTTATAATTTACTTTAGGGGCATATCCAAAAAATGTGTGACATCATTAAGTTACCACTTAGTATTTTTTTCTTGAAAAGAGCATGAACAAAATGAAAATGCATTTTCATTCGACACTGGTCAAATTTATTGAGAACCAAATAGTGCTACTGCCAAATGGTATGTATTGGACTAGTTATTGATCTCCATCTCTATCCCTAGCTTTATTTTCAAGTAGAACTCAATCTTCCTACATGAAATATAGCATTTAAGTATTAGTTAAATCTCAATATATATATTTCCATTCTTATAATTTAATTTTTTTTTCATATATTTATTGGCAATATACATTTACAATTGATTTTATCTCTATAAGTTATAATATAGATTCTATGTTTCAAAATGTCTTATTAGCATGTAGTCTTACTATAATTTTAATAAGCAATAGGCTAAACTATCAAGATTCTCTTTCTCTTTGCATCTCACTCTCTTTATGCATATCTCTCTATCACTCTTCCTTAAATGTCCCCTTTGAACCTCTTTATATATCCCTCTCTTAGCTCTACCCCAAGATCCATCCCTACTAATATACCTCACCCTTTACTATATGTCTCATATCCCTCCTTATGTACCTCCTCTTTCCCTCCCTACCTCTATTTCTCTCCATCCCTCTCTGATAGACTTGGCATATTGGTGTTGGTATTGATTGTCATTGATGTCAAAACATCCATATTGACACTTTGTTGGTATCAGTTATTGTGACATGTTTTGGTGTTTGTCACTTGGATGAGTGATAGTATTGTGGACAACTTGGAAAAAGCATTAAATTCACATTGAAGACATCCTATATATTTTATTTAGTTGGTCAATGTATATTTGGTTTCCTATATCAGTTCACTTGGTGTAGATTCTTGATTGTCCATCGATAGGATTGTATCTAAAAGAAAACATCTTTTATTTCTTATTATTGATGAACATATGTATCTAGATCTACCTATTAGTGCATTTGTTGGTTCTTGGATGGATGGTCAAAATCTCATATTTGGGATCAATGTTGGTCAATAGTTTTGTGTTAGTGTTTGGCTATAGTTGTTCTTGATTCTTGACTTCATCAACATGATATCTAGGATCATTGGTTTATCCAATAATCATAGAATTATATCTTTTTGGAATTTCTTGTGGAGTTTATATGGTGACAAAATGATGAAGGATACTCCCCTTACTAACACAAATACACACAATAGAATAGAGAAACAATAGGAAATTGTGAGAACATGAAATTGTCATCTTATTACCTCCAATAATATCGAATTAAAATATTCAAAAATATGACATGCAAAGACATGTGGACATTTTCCTTACAATATTCTTCAAGTCAAAGCCACCATATACATCTTCCCAAAATTGTTCTTAACAACTTTAAGGGCATTTTTTTATACATACACAATTTTTAACCACACAAAAAGGTTTTAGAAACTGTAACCCTATACTTTGAGGCTCACCAATCCTATGATATTATTATTTATATTTTATTACATTAGAGTATGCCCCCAAACAACTTAAGTACTGAAAAGAAATTTTGAAGGAAATTTTTTTTTTTTTCCATTTCAGGTGGCACAACCTCTAGAGACTATAACTTATTACAATTTTCTTTGATTGGCTATCATGAACCCATTTTGGACATGCCACAAACTTCTCTACAATCCCTTACTTTCACAAGCTTTAGTCAATTAAGATTTGACCCCTTTTTGGAGCCTCTAAAGCCTTCAAATTTGAGTTCAAAGTTATTGTACCATAATACTAATAGAGAATTTTTTAAGTATCTTCATGGGTGAATGCATAAAGTTGTGGTGCCAAAAAGATAACACACAACTCCAATTTTTAAAATTCTAAAAGCACACACACACTATAGCATGCATGCACTACGGCTTGGGCTCCACAAGCCCAAGCCAAAGTGCACATACACTATAGCGTGTGCGTACTTTTAAAACCTAGAACTTTTTATATATGGGTTGCAAACCTGTGATCCATTCCATTTGATCTTATTTCTTTTTGTTGCTATCTTTTTTCCCCTCAATAACACGCATGTTATTTGTAGAAGTTGAAGAATTTTCTCACTCTCCTCAAAATGCCTCCTTGTCACTGGAGATCAAGATTAGGATCATGTAGTATGTTTTCTACTCTTGTTTTTGAATTGTTTTGTATGCTTTTTTAGTTTTGCTTCAAATTTATTTATTTATTTAAAATGCAGTTGGTTTCTTATTAGGAAATGTGAATAATCAACCACCACATCCTCAACCTAATCAACAAAATTAAAATGAAAACCCTCCACAAGATCAAAATCAAAACCCTTCACAAGATCAAAATTAAAACTCTCCACAAGATCAAAATCAAAACCCTCCACAAGATCAAAATTAAAACCCTCCACAAGATCAAAATGAACTTTTGTAACCTCCACCAATTCAAAGACCTCCTCCTAGCACCCAAGACAATATAATGAATGAAATAGAAAGAGGGAAAATTGAATTAGAAGCAATCATTGGTAGGTTGAAATATTGTAGGAATACTAATCCTATGAGAGCACAATTGGCATCCTCTCTTGAGTCCATTATGAGTCATGTAGCTTTTTTTAGTGGTCAGTTAGATATTTGGCATGTTAAGAGAGAAGAAAAAAGAAGATATTATGCAAACAAATTATCCTATAAAGATGTAAGCAAAAAGCAAATAGCAAAAAGGTAGCATATATGTGCATTATTTAAAAACATGGAGAACAAGACACTGTTAAACATACAACTAAAGGGTTTCCCATCCATTGGTGCATACATGATGATATTAGAAATAACTTTTGAATTAGATGGTGGATGGCCTTTGATGCTCCTCCCTATAAAAATCACAAGGTTCCAATCTATTTCTTCAAGAAATTGTATTATGAATTTGTCCTTTGGGAGATCCCCAATTATTTTGATATCTTAGATTCTTGGGGTAGAAGTGAGGGGTCATTATTTGAGAGGTTGGAGGCACGTCGAGACCTAATGTAAATAGGGTGCCTATTGTCAAGCCACAGGGTGAGCATGTGATTAGTCCTTCAGTTGTGAAGGAACATTTAGAAACTAGTACTTTAGGGACTATCAATGTTTTGACACAGACCCTCATTCATTTTTCCAGACCATTAGTTGAGGAGGAGCCTTTTTTGCATCATGGTCACATGTGCACATCATGTGGATTCTTATGCACATTTGGCAAACATGTTGGAGACATTATGAATGATAGGCTAGTCATTGATGAGTTCCTGAGTGACACGTTTGGCATTGACACAGGTAAATTATAATTATAATAAACCAATTTGATCACATTTCATATGTATAGTGAATGACTAATTAATTAGCATGTCTTGACATTGCTCAAAATTTAAAGTAAGAGTGTTGATGGCCCTAGTACAGATTCCTCAACCCCATTTTACGTTCCATCAATGAGTCAAGAGGCATGTATCGATTTAATCATTTAGATTAATACATGTATTGATTAAGTAATCATATGAAGGATTGACCAAAAAAAGTTATCCATATGCATTAGTTCTCTACTAGACCATCGGCATTCACAAGAGACTATGAGCCTAGGTATGATACGAGCTTTGTAGAGGTACATTTGTTTCATGTTAACTTAATTTATTTGATTATATTTGTTTCATGTTACATGTAAATTGTATTATATGATTTGTAGTTGTTGATGTCTGAGACTCCTCCTCATCTTCACCGGTCCACTGATTATGGAGTTGCTACCACAATGGCTAGTTCAAAGCCATTGACCAAGGTATAAAAGAGTTTTCATAGTTTTAGTTGTTATTTATAATAGTTATTTTTTAGATTTTAAATGGTATTTATAAGTATGATCAAGTGATTATAATGATTGAATTGTTGTAGGGACTTGTTACTCCCAATCATTCATGAGCCTTTGAGGTGGATGTACAGAATGACTATTTGATGGCAGTAAGAAAATAATTAATTTTGTGTGTACATATATTTGATTTCAATGTATAATAATTATATATTCAAATCTAGACTTTGTTTGTATTAGCTACAATTAGAGAGGAACCTAAACAAGAGGATGAGCGAATGTGTGAGGAAGACCCCATTATCCCCATTATCTCCCTCCATGCAATGATCAAAGACCTCTAGGGATTTTTTCCTTCCACTCATGGGAAGGAGAAGATATAGGGATAGACACACATGTATAGGCATTAGTGGACATATATCTTGAATTTTATGTGAGTGGACATATTTGACATACATTTGATATGACATTTTATATTTGATGTATGACATATATTTGATGCATGACATTATTAGACTTATGACATTATTTATTATCATAATATATGATATGTTTGTTCGTGTATGACATTATTGATTATCATAATATGTTATATGTTTGTTCATTTATGACATTATTGGTTAGATCATAATATATTATATGTTTGTTCATGTATGACATTATTGGTTATCATAATATATATCTTGTTTTTCTTGTTTATGTTTTAAGTACATTTCATGTATTTCATTTTAATGTAATTTGCATCCAAAATGATGCAGAGTGCTCACACCAAAAGCTAGTGGATTCCCAACAAGAACACTTTTAAGGAAAACTACCTTTCCCACCTTCCTAAGTGTCTTCAAATTCTCTTTCCAACTTGGTTATAGCACTAAACAAACTTCTACCCAACTTCACAAAACTACTTGATCACTTTCCCTATTCAAGACTTAGGAAGCAATAAGGGAAAAATGAGAAAATTTGAGAAATGGATCATAATCAACTTCTTTCTTCAATCTAAAACCTTAGGAACTTCAAGGAACACCTAATAGTGAGGTTTCCACAATTGGTTTCCTCTCTTAACATGTATTTTGCAAAATTGCTCTCAATAGGCCTAATTGCCCTTGTAGCCCTTTTTGTGGTTTTCGGACAACTTTGTTTTTCTCCACTGAACCTGGAAAATAAATAGGTATTCCATTCCAACTAATTACTAGTTGGTTTTATTGGTTACAAGGTTAATTTCAATGTTTTTTGAAAAATTGCTAAAATTGCCAAAAAGTTGTCAGCAACTTTTATTGCAAAATGAAATTTTTGTACTAACTCTTCCTAGAACTTAACCAAGTGGTTTTTGGTAACACATAGGACCTATATAAGGTGTAATGACTCTCAAAACATTTCTTGAGTCAACTTATTAATAAAAACAACAAAAAACCAAAAATCCTTAGGATTAAGACAACTTGGGTTTATAGGTGACCTCAAGTTCCTTGACCTTACAAACAAGAATTGCCTTATTACCATTAAAAAATAGCATGTTCAAAATGAGGTGGATGATCATTCCTTTACCTTCTATCTTGAGTCTCCATCATTGGATGAAATGACATATCCAATTTTCATTTAAGTGCCTTGCACCACAAGTTTCAACATCACCCGACATGGGGTAGCAAAATAAAAATGGAATCCAATCTCCAAAAAGAGAGAGAGTTTATTGTAGATGTTAGCAACATGATCTTGTAGCACCCAGAATTGCATCCATACCTATCACAAACTCTGAGATATGCCCCATCAAAGATCATTACCCTATGGCATTTAATGACTCTTAGGGTCAATCTAATTTGGCATGCCTGAGAATATTTGAGCGGTCAATGGGACATGATATTTACCTAGCCACGCAAAGCTAATGGAATAGACAGTTCAATCCCATGACGAACGGTGAGATAGATATGAGCAAGATATGTACGCTTAGGCCACTTTGTGCAAGATATGAGCAAAAGTTGCTAATTAGGAAAATTTAGGTCTTTTAGATTTTTTGGTCAAGACAGCCTAGGATTAGGCATTTTTAGTTGTTTTTTAATAATTTGGAACCTTTTCCAAGTCCTAGAAGTGAAATCTAGTGATTGCAAAAGTTGTAAAAGTTGCTCAAAAATGCAACTTGGTTGGAAAGGAGTGTGAAATCTGACTAGAAACCTTCTAACCTTCCAAAATATGTTTCCCATGCTCATATACCCAAAAATGGGTAGTTACAACTTCCCAAACCTCCATTTGCAACTTTTGAGCAATTTTTGTTGTTTAGATCTTTTAGTCAAATGGGTCCATCTAGGACTATTTTAGGACCATAGTTAAGATTCCTAAGACCTATAAGGTAACCAAATACCTTAGTTTCCCATCCCTAACAACTTTTAACCTAGTGAATAACTTTTGGTTCATTGAGAAACTTTTGACCAACCTAAGAATTTGAGTGCTTCCCCATATTGTAAACCTTCTAACCTTCCAAAATATGCTTCCCCATGCTCAAATACCCAACCATGGGTAGTTACAACTTCCCAAACTATCATTTTCAACTTTTTGAAAAAATTGCAAAAATTGCTTTGAACATTTTTTGCTCTTTACATATTTTGATCAAATGGTGTCCATCTAGGACCATTTCTAGGACCCTAGTTAGGATTCCTAGGACCTATTAGGTAACCAAATACCTTAGTTTCAAAAACCTAAAAACATTTTACCTTAGAATTCCATGTTTTTGTAATTATATTCAATCTAATGAACCAACTAGATCTGCTCTACATTTTAATTTCTCAAATATTGCCTCATGGTTTGACTCACAAACCTTCCAAAGAGTCCTATCATGTGGTTTTCCACCATATTTTATCAAGTGGACATTTGACATGACAAAAAGGTTTGAATAATGAAGAATCTTTCTCTTTGTTTTCCAATCTTCAAATAACCACAAGTTAGGGTTCTTCATAGAATATCATCTAAGCCATATGTCAGTTACAACCATCGCACCTATATGGTACCCTAAACCTTCACCATCTATAATTGAATAATCTAAAAAAAAATTGGCCTGGACACAATGACACAAATAATAATTTGTTCCTTCTTCATTGTCTTTAGGTGCAATAACAACAAAAACATGGCCTGCAGTGATAAATGTACAAAATGTAGTCATTAATTCAACAAATACTTAGGTAAAATTTATAAAGTTACATATTGAATTTACAAAGATATATATATATATATATATATATATTACCAAGTTGCACTAGATCAAACAAGTAGTCAAAGTCAATGGATGAATCCATCTCTACCATTTCTAGTGCTTGTACGAATGATAGGTGTCAATTGGGTCCAAGACCCATATATCCGATTTGTCCACCCATTCAATTGACTCATACTCATCCCAATTTTCCTCTACACATGATGTATAATAGCATGTCATTTTTTGTGTGTGGATACTCCATGAACTTGCATCATAGCTTCTAAAAGAGTGCAACTCTCTTGATCCTATTAGTGTGCAAAAATCCTCATATGGTACAATGTTAGTATTATCTATCAACCAAAAACATCTATGAATTGTAGACTCACCTTCCTTACCTGGACCCATTATAGTGTTACACCACTAGACGATGGATTTTGCATTTGTCAATATTGCTCCATCTTTGTACTTTAGTTCTTCACAAGCTAAGGCTCTTTTGATGCATGTGCCTACACCATTGTGCTCTCCCTTTTCATGACCAGCCTCTATGAAATTCCATAGACAACCTATGCATCCTGCTCAACCAATAGAACATTTGTGCATTCTTGAATTGAGATGTGCAATTGTTTGACCAAATAATGTGTTGGCAATATGGTATGCCCCTATTAGCCAAATCCCTATAAAATAGTTGAGAACAACCATGTACAAACTCCGTAGAATGTGATCAATCATCACTGATGTAAAAATGGTACTCTCTCAATATCTTCTTGTCATTCTCTATACTTGTAGGTGAATGCATGAATGTTATGTGAACAAATATGAAAACTTGTTGAGAAGTATAATACTTTTCTTGCACTTCATTTTGTGGTTGTAGTGTGTAGTTCTCTATGAAGTCTACAACTGAAACAATGGTATCTAGTAGAAATGTATCCTTGCACAACTTGAATTGCAAATCCAGTCATCGAGCTCTATGTGTATGCCTTGCATACTCGTAAATAATCTTTTCATGAAAAATCTTCATGAACTCATACACTAAAATCTTTTCAATGACCAAATCACATATTTTACCCTATTTCTCATCTTTTAGAGCATATGTCAATGTCTTATATTTTCTGTAATCTACAATTTCATTTCCAATTGCATGTGTACTATCCATATGTTTACAAGTTGATAAAAGTTGCAAATAACCACAAAATAAGTGTGTACCATCCAAGCATGATGTCTTGTAAAATTTTTGACCATCCCTTATTTCACATAAAATTTTGGATATGAATTCCCTTGAATATCTAGGTGGCTCATTCATGTCATGTTCCTACAAAACAAACTTAGAATGCAAAACACACATATATGCCTAAAATTATCAAAATGGTTAGAAAATTCAAAATGTATCCTACAACAAGAAGTTGTGTGTGTTTGATTTATCTTCACATAAAAAGGTTTGCCCATCTCAAAAAATCATTGAATTATTCAAATTTGAGGATACATACCAATAATTTTTGCAAAAAATTATGTTTGAGTTGAGTCTAAAAATGTTTCACATGTGGGTCGTGATTTTAGCTACCAATCCTCCTTCTTACACACATGTTATTTGTTCAAAAATCTTCAATCAATGATTTCAAAGCTTCACTAATTTCTTTATCCTTTTGCAGTAGTCTACCACTAAGTGTCCATAACCCATTTTTTGTTGGATCTTCCAATCTCTCACATGTTACCATGGCTCTCCTTAGAGTACCTCTGCCGATTTTCAATATTTTTATTATCTTTCTCATGAGTCAAGCTTTCTTCATCTAGGTACTACTATTGTCAATGTAAGTACACATCTTGTGATATTACTATCTTTGGTGGATGATTTAGAACCCACTTTGGTATATGCACTCATTAGATTATTTACAATTTTTTTTTTTCATTTGAATCGTCCATTGTTCTTAGCCCAAGAAACTTCATGATGGGCCTAAATTTCAAATTCATTTCAACAAATAATTGGCATTGACTTGTAATATTTAATTCTTCAAAGAATAATGTCCACATATGATTAACTTTTCTTTGACAAGTATGCTTGCTAATATTGTCAAACATTGATTTAAAAATGTTAGTATCAATATCAATCAAATATTTTGGTCTTCTAAAATGAATTCTAGAAGGTGTTATAATCTGTTCCATTACCTCAACATTTTGAACATCAACATAAGGTTGAGTGTTTTAGCAATAAGATGCAAAAGATGGAATATCACCTACTTGATATGTTGATGGTGTGCCTTCAACATGACATGATGGAGTGTATACATCATCGAATGTAGAAATTAGTGTCTTTTCAGCATGAGATGATGATATGACTCTAACATTAGAAGATGGTGTAGCTTCAAAATTCAATTATCTTCTTGAGCGTAAAAGTCTCATTCGTTCTCTTTATCTTTCCAATTCTTCTTCTTTGTTTCTTTGTATCGATAGTTCTTGTTTCTCTTTGAAAGACATTTTTTTATTATTGCATTGCAATTTTCTTTGTTCATGTAGTAGTTTCATTTTATCTCTTTTAATTGCCAAATCTCTCTCCCTCTCTTCCGTTGTTTGATTTTTTGGTTTCTTCCTTGACATGATGATGATTTCTATATGTCAAAGTATTCAAACATTTGAATTAATTACAGTTTGTAAATTACAAATCATTCAAATATGTATATACAAATTACAATTATTTCAATGAATACATAATATATATTAAACAACTTTTCAAATTTCTAACCACTTCCAAATAATAATTCATTCAAACAAACCAATTTCATTGAATTTACTATATATTAAACAACTTGTCAAATTATAATGAAATTTGTCTCTACAGTAACAAAGAATATTTAAAAAGGATTGCACTAACCTTTTCTATAGAAAGAATGTTTTAAAAGCCTTCAAATAATGTATCCGGTAATTGAGCCTTCAAATAGTGTATCCAGTGATTGAATTTGGTGCTTGCTAGCTTCCAATAGCATGAAAGAATGTTCAAAAAACCTTCAAGTAGTGTATCCAATGATTGAATTTGGTGTTTGCTAACTTCCAACAACATGAAACGTGTGTTTTCTATCAGAACAGCATAACAAACAATAGACAAAAAATAGAATATGGGTCAATAGGGACCCAAACTTTCATTATAACCATTTTTTTGTGTTTTTATATAGTGTGTATGCACTATGAAGCATGCATGCACTATAGTCTGTACGCACTATGAAGCACACACACAATATAGTGTGTACACACTATGTGAAAAATCTATCTCTCCCTATTCCACCCTCTCCCTTCCCCTACTCTCTCTCCCCTATCCTACCCTTTCCCATCCCCTACTCTCTCTCTCTCTCTCTCTCTCTCTCTCTCTCTCTCTCTCTCTCCCTCCCTCCCTCCCTCCCTTCCTCCCTCCCTCTCCCATTTGCTAGTCTTTCTCTCTCTCTCTCCCACCCTCTACAATCCCCTAGTCTCTCTCTCCCATCCCCTACTCTCTCTCTCCCTTCCCACCCATACTCTTTTTGTCCCCCTATCCCACCCTCTTCCATCCCCTACTCTCTCTCCCATCACCTACTCTCTCTCCCCCCTATCCCCCCTATCCCACCCTCTCTCTCTCTCTCTCTCTCTCTCTCTCTCTCTCTCTCTCTCTCTCTGTTTCTCCCTCCCTCTCTTCCTATCCCACATTCTCCCATCTCCTACTCTATCCTCATCCTCTACTCTATCTCATTCTCTACCCTCTCTCTCTATCCTTTCTTTTCTCCTTCCCTCTCTATTGAAATTCATGCATACAAAGTGCATGCACACTATAGTGCATACACACTATAGCAAGTGCACGCTATGTAAGCCTAAATTTTTTTTTTTTTAAAATAGCACATGTAGGCTATAGTGTGCACATGTTATTTAAAGCTTTGGATTCTACCAAGCCTAAGGCTTGGCTTTTCCTTGGGGATCCAACCCAAAGGTTTGGAGTCTCTAAACTGGTCTAAGACATGTTGTGCAACAAACATACAAAAAATGATTGATTTTTATTTTGTGCTCACCTTCAAGTTCCCTTGTGGTTGAGCATTGATAAAATCATATTACATGACAATGTAGATCTATGTGTTACCTACATAACCATATAATTTATTTTGAATTTTAACTATCTCAAGCCTTTCAACTATAATTTATTTTGAATCTATGTCCATTTTTTGTCAAAAACCAACATGTACTAATTGGGGTGTAGATTTTAGCTTGTTCATCAAATTTCACAACAACTTAGTTTTTTAGAAACTAGTCTCCATTCTACACACTTTGAAAAAAAGAAGTTTTGATTTTAGATTAGTTTTCAATCATTTCTAGGGGGAGCACACAGATATTTCATGTTTTCGAGATGTGTCCAATTAAAAAATTCATTAAAAAAATACACATTATAAAATTACCTAAAAATTCAAGGATAAACTACACGGTGTCAGGTAACTTTTGACTACAGTAATTAAAAAATTTCAAAAAAAAAGTTAAAATTTTAGGGGGGCCACACTTTGCACTATGTTATGTTTTTTTCTTAAAAATAGTACCACTTTATGTGGCCCCCTTTTTTGAAGACCTAAAACTAAACCATCTTTTTAAAAAATTAGTAGTTTAGAAACTAGATTCAAAGGACTACTACTTTTGTTTTTGTCATATCTTAAAATTTTGGGCATAACTATCTTCAAATTCTTGTCAAAGTTTAGAAATTGTTGGTTTTAGAAAGAAAGAAAAAAAAAAGTGACCACTTATACCTCCCTTTTGGCACCACAACTTGGTGCACTTGCCCTCATCTTGCAATAAAAATTCACTAATAGGATGATATACCTAACATGAACCTTTAGGGAAGAAATTAGAACATTCTAAGCTCAAATAATGAACTTCCTAAAAATAGTAAGCTTCTAGAAATAGAAACTTTGCACTGAGATAACCTTTAGCAATAATACAAACCAGAAATATTTTTGTGTGATGCAAGATTTCCCTTACACCTAGGATGCTCCTACATCAAACACATAGGGCAATGTGAGAAGTAATCCTATCACATCACAAGTGTTTAGAGGAAAACCAAGATGGTTAACATCCTCCCTTGTCAACCATAATGAATCTTCAATCAAATTCCCTTTCTATTTGACCAAGTATTCTTCATATGTCCTATTTCTTGTGTTTATGTCAACACAACTATCCAAAATGTCTTTGATCTCTTTTGAAGCTAAAGTAGTTGCTAGAATATTCTGCTATGCTTCTATGACATTATCTTCAACATCTCCTTCACAAAACTCTACTAGATCTAAAATATTAAGTACTGGTGAAGTATTCAATTCACTAGGAAATCATACTACATAGGCCTTTCTTGAATCATGCTTCTTATGTATCCTTCATGGTCCAAAATTCTTCATTTTCAACTTGTTATATGCTCCCATTGGAATCTCACCTTTCTCAAATGAACCATGACTTTGTTTCTGATCTAAAATTTATTATGCCTCCTTATCTCATATGTCTTTACCTTATACTATGTATTCATTTTATTAATTTTCTTTCTCATCTCCTCATGAAAATTCTTCAACTATTCTACAAAACCTTCAACTTTGGCACTACTTGTCTCCTCTTTGTCCAAATTCCTTAATTTAGAAGCATTTCTAGCACTACTCCATACACTATCTAGAATGGTGATTTATGAGCACTCCTACTAACATAATTATTATGTGGAAATATTGTCTTTGGTAAAATCAAATCTCATTCATTTGGTTTGTCTCCAACCAAACATCTTGACATGTTTCCCAAACTCCTATTCATTACTTTTTTCTATCCATCAATGTGTGGATGATGTGTTGAGTTTAACTTCAAATATTTCTTTAACTCTTTAATGTATTCCATAATGTTCTCCAAAAGCACCCAGCAAACTTATTGTCTCAATCTAAAACTATGTATTTCAATAAACCATGTAGTCTTTCCACTTCTCTAAAAAAACACTTCCACATGAATAACATCATTAATATTTTTGCAAGAAATGAAATGTGTCATCTTTCATAACCTCTCGACCACCAAAAAAATTGAATCATGTCCTCTCTATGTTCTCGATAAAAAAAGATAAATTCCAAGCTAATATCCTTTGATTATTTTCCTAGTATAGGTAGTGACTAATATAACCTTACTTATTCTATGTGGATCCTTTTTCTATCTTGCATATTCTACAGCTTTGCACATATTTCTTAATGCCTTGCTAAAACTATGGCCAAAAATAATTTCCACTAACTAAAGTAATGACCTTTATCTTAACCCAAATGTCCATCCAACCATCTACTATGCTTCTCTTTGATGATATTCTCCCTCATATAGCTCCTTGTAATAAACAACTAGATACCTCTTAATAACATGCCATCTTAAATTATCAATTCTATCCATCTAGTTCTGTCAAGAGTAACAGATTCCATACAAGATTTTCCAACTTCACAAAAAACAAAATCCTCTAAATAAAACTCTTGAGTTCCTTGACCCCAACAACCTCAATATCCATCTCTCTCAACAAAAACTTTCTCCTACTAAGAGCATTTGCAATCCTAATAGACTTATCACTCTTTGGTTTCAAAACCATTTATAACTGTGCACAAACTCAACCCATTTCAAATGCCTTTGATTCAATTTTTCTTAACTATTCAAATATTACAAAGTTTGATCATCAATATATAAAATAAACTATTGAGGTAAAATTTAATATATTCACTTCTTCAATACCTAAACTATAGCATAAATCTTATAATGATCATGAACAAAATATTTTCTTTTAGCATAATTCAACTTCTCACTTAAATAACCAATAAGCTTACCTTCCTTACTCAAATAACTCCAATGGTGTTATCACTAGCATCACAGTCTTCTTGAAACCCCTTACTACAATTTTGAAGTTCTAAAATAGGTTGTTCTTCAACCTTTTTTTTTCAACAATTCAAAACTCATGTATGCTCCTATAGCCCACCTAAACTCTTTTATATCCCCTCTCTTTGCTTCAAGCAAGGGTTGATTGATATTGCTAAAACTTCTAATAAACTTTCTATAAAATATAGCCAAACTTAAAAATAACTTACTTCACTAATGCTCCATGGAGTAGACCATTTGAGAATAGCCTTTACCTTCTATGGGTCCATTTTTAGACCTTCTATTGAAACTACAATTACATTAACTCCTTCAAAAATAGAAAATATTTATATTAAAATAATAGTTTCTCTTTCATTAACATCTCAAACACCCTAAGAATAAACATTATATACTAAAGATTAAAATATCATCCTAATAAACAATGACAAACTTATCTAGAATCTGTTATAATACCTCATTCATGAGCGACATGAATATGCTTCATGTATTGGTTAGCCAAAATACGTAACTAACCACTCATACAAGCCCTCCTCCATTATCTTCCATTCATCTCCTTCTCTAATCCAAACTTCGCAATTATGCACTCTTCATATCTATATTTTTCAAATATATAGATAAACTCAAACAGTATATAATAACATTCATCCTTGGCAAGGAAAACTTAAACTTGATATTAATCTTGTTGATAGCTTGAGAATATTTATGCATCTTCCATTCTCCATTTTTCTTTGGTGCTAATACTTCTAGTACAACACATGGACTCAAACTCTTGAAATAATCCCTTTTACAATAACTCCTACACTTGTTTGTTAAACTATTCACTTTCTAATAGTATTATTCTATGTGGTACTAAATTTGAAAAATTGGCCCCTAAAATATAGTCCATTTGGTGATTGATCTTTCTCACTAGTGGAAACCCATTAGGCACATTATCGAATACAATATCCCAAAACTCATCCAACAAATCTATAACTTCTGTAGGTACATTTTCTATTTACTCTTTACCAACTTTTAGAATCAATGAAAAACACATGCTCATGTCTCCTTCCTTCTAACAATTGTAATCCTCCCCAATTTTGGTGTAGTAAACTATAAGCCCTATTTTCAATATTTTAAACTCTTATACTAGACCACATTATGCTTAATCAATTTTGCATAATTTATTAATTATTTACTTTGATTGAATCATCATATAATTATATTTGATTATATCCTCTTATCTAAATACCTTATCCTAAGTTTTATTTAATTATAAGAATGTGTTACCTTTTAATTAAATAATATCCCTTTTATTCATGTCGCATAAATGGTACTTTCTAATTTAAAAATAAAAAGAAATAGTAAGTTGTCTACAACTTGAATGCACACCTTCCAAGGTGAGTGGAATCTATTTTGCCTATTTATCTCCACCACTCATCTTTTGATCCTTAATTTCATCCATCCCTTTTGCCTCTTGAGAATCTTGAGCACATGGACCAACCTCCACCTTTTATGTTTTCCTCTTAATCTCTACCATCCAAATCTCTTTAAAAAGAGGCTCTCTCCTCACTCTCTCATATATGTATACTTTCTAATAATGTTATGTTGTCATTTTGATTTTTTGAGCACTCACTTGCATTCTTGCATTCTACAATAACATTTTATGTGATTGCATATAGCCTAACTTGCATAACTTAACTAGGGGAAGTAATCTTTATCTTGTTAGCTTAGTTTACTTCCTTTTTTATTACATTTCAAAGTAGCCTAATCTTGCATTTTCATTCTAGTTAGATTTCATTGTGTAATCACTCGATCCTTGGATACTAGACCAGTTATTTCTTGTACTCTTAGAATATCTTATTCTACAATGTACCTTGCAAGGGTCTCCATCTTTAGGCTCATTTCTAATGCAGGAGCATCCTGGTTTGTCTTTTCTCTCCTACGCTAAGTTTTTGGTTTCTGCCTATATGTATGTTGAGCTCTAGTGTTGGCTGAGTTTATGTTGTAGTGTTGGCCAAGTTTCTATTACAGCATTGTCCAAGTTCAAGTTCAGTGTTGGACGAGTTCTAGTGTGTGTTGAGCACTAGTAATTGGCAAGTGCTTTGTTGGTCAAGCCTATTTGCTGGTCATTTTTCCTAATGCTCGATCATGGCTAGTCATTCTTTTGACCAAGGTTCTTTGTGAATTGGTTCCTTTGTGAGTCAACCCTTGTATTTACTTGGTAATCTTGAATTTAATGTAAGGATCATGAATTGGGATGTGTGTAGAGAGTTATGTGGTCAACCATCTCTAATGTGAAGATACAAGATCATTTGTAAGTCATTTCAGCTAGTATAAATAAAGATGTATAGGCTTAGATTAAGGTGGTTCTTAGAGAGAGTTGGTTGAGTGATGCAGGAGCATCCTAGGTTGCATTGCTAACCTACATATTTACCCTTCTTTATTTTTGCTTCCGAGTTGCAATGTCTTACATTCCTAAGTTTCTTAGTTATTGTTGAGTTTGTAGTTGGTCAAGTTCACAGTGATTTCCAAGTTCATAGTGGTTGTCGAGTTCGTCGTTGGTGTCGAGTTTGTAGTGGTTGCTAAGTTTGTAGTGGGTTTCAAGTTCATAGTTGCTACCAAGTTCCTTTGGTTGTCGAGTTCCTTTTGGTTGTCAAGTTCCCTTTGGATGCTGACTGTTAGTATTTCATTGGAGTCTTTATTTGACAAGTTGTGTGCATGGTTTCTTGTTGAAGTCGACCTTTGTATTTAATTTAGTGATAAGTATTTACTAAGAGCCAACCTATGGCTTGTTTTGGCATTTAATATAAGGGTTTAATTAGTTAGCATTTGCAATAGGATGACTTGTGGTCATGCATGTATTTAAGAAGGTATTGGGTAGAGTCTTAGGGCATGTTTTATATGTAGTAGCAGTAAGAAAATAGATCAAGAAGGTAGAAATAGAGTCGAAATGTGAAGTTCTATCATGGCAAGTTAATGTATGTTGGTTGTAACCCAGAAGGTCATACAATCGGGTATGTATATTGACAATGTGATGAATCTATGAAAGCATTTGTTCCTCTATCTCCTATGTTTATTATTATTTTATATTGTTTTCCACTACGTTTACTCTTGTAGGTGACTTAGATAGTTGGGTGTGCCTTTGGCCTTGGTTATCTCACATCTTCCTACATCAAGTGGTATTAGAGTAGAGGTTTGTCCTTGTTGAGATTGGATCGTGTAGAACCCTAAGTTAGATTTGGTTGTAGGGTGGAAAATCTGTGGATTTAACCTATAACTTGTAGAGGATTACGATCTTGAAGGAACCTGATTTACAAAGATGGTTGGAGATAGAGGAAATGTTGATAATGCAATATTGGATACATTGAGACAAATTACAACCAGATTAGATGTTGTAGAGATAGCCCAGAGGAGAAGAACACATCTTGATGATGTGAGTGATGATGAAGTAGTAGCAACAAACCCTAATCTAGAACCTGAAGAAGATCAATATGAAGTAAGATTTTTGAGAGTATTCTCTAGGGTACATTCAAAGCCTATTATAGAATGTGATCCTTATGATGGGAAATTGGATACTAATGTTGTGCTAGATTGGATCTCTAATATGGAGAAGTTCTTTGAGTTTGAAAACACTCCTCATAATAGGAAGGTGAAAATTGTAGTTACAAGATTGAAAGGTCATGCCTCACTGTGGTGGGAGCATTTGCAAACTGATAGACAAAGGAGAGGAAAGGGGAATATTAGAAATTGGGTGAAAATGGTAAACAAAATAAAGAACAAATTCCTTCCTGCTCCTTACTAAGTTAGCTTTTTGAGAAAGATGCAAAATTTGGGACAAAGGGACATTAGTGTGAATAATTATACTGAGGAATTCTACAGATTGGACATCAAATCTGGACATGTAGATGATAATGTTGAGAAAATTGCATGGTATCTGTTAGTACCCAATATGGACACAGTTTTTAAACTTTTGGTTTCAAGTTTTGAACCTCTCTAAAGTACTTCAAACTTAGTTCAAAGTAGTTCAAAATGGTACAAAGTCCAAGGTGGTTCATTAGTTCAACATGCAGATTCAAGCCTAGACTCAAATTGTCAAGTTCAATGTTTTAGTGCAGAAATTCAGAGGTCATATTTTGGAGATGCTCCTTAGCCAAAGAATAAATACCATCATAGTGAATCTTCAAAGTTTTTTTCAGTGGTTTGGAATAGTTCAATTTGTTTGAAATAGGTTCAAAGTTTGAGAAGATTTTGAATTCAGTTTGGAGACCTGGCAAATTTGGTTCAGGGTTTTAGAGATTTGGAGTTCAGTTCAAAGAGGTTCAGGGGTTTAAAGTGGTTCAATATTTTGAACATGCAGATTTAGAGACAAGATTTAGGCTCAATGTCTTCAAGTTTGATTATTGAGTGTAGGGGTACAGATTCAAGCTTAGATTATTCACAAGAAGTCTCACTGAGTTCATCAAGTTCAATTAAGGTATATAAATTCACTGCCCAGCCTTCAGAGGCACAACTATATGGATTGAATTCTCAAAATATATATATAATTTGAGTTTTCCAAAAGAATTCACTAGTTCAATAATAAAGGTAACTTGATGATCCCACTTCAAAGGATGATGTTTGAGTCACATGGTGACACTATTTTGACAATCAACAACATAGAAGGCACTTGTTACTTGTGATCATTAACATTGTTAAATTTCAAGAATTCATAATGATTTGATGAGCTAGAAGTATTTGTAAGAAAAGCCCTAACTTTGTCAAAATTACCTCCATTGAGTTATGGGTAATGATGTCTAAGACCCCTGTAATATGATGTAGGCAATTATGGAAAGTTCCACGAATGAAACATATGCGGTATGCGTTTATACCAAGGGAAAAGGTTTAAGCTCGCAGATGCAAATCCATGAAGTCAAAGATTTGAAATAACTTTTAATAATTCGGCACATCATGAGTATTGAAAGCATCAAGTGCACTACCCCAGGATAAAAAATGAAAAGGTCAAATGATGTGAAGTGATTCAGACCTCAATATGATACACACAAAGAAAATTGGGTACTCTCGGCTTACCTATTTGGCTTACTGAAGTCGATGTTAACAGCAACTTTGATCATAAAATGTAGGCCACATATATAGAACAGATTTTGAGAGAAGGATTTGGGTCATTCTGTAGTGGAAGGAATAATAGTGTGAAGTGTTCTTCACCTGAATGGGTGTCATAAAATGTGTTTGACTGACAGAAATAAGAATGGAGAAAGAAGATTGGTATTTCATGGTGCTAATGGGCCCCCTTTGGGTAAGAAACATAGCGGGGATGGAATGTTGTGTTGTTGAGTGCAATGAAGGTGGTCTTTTGATTGACAATAACAA
Source organism: Cupressus sempervirens (assembly GCA_028749045.1). Lineage (NCBI taxonomy): Eukaryota > Viridiplantae > Streptophyta > Pinopsida > Cupressales > Cupressaceae > Cupressus > Cupressus sempervirens. The sequence continues at coordinate 73,597,347 of CM053790.1, read as the reverse complement.
CCATGAACCCTATGGGTTTGCCTGCAGCCACACGTATGCACATGGTGCAGATGGAAAACATATATCAGATGCTTGCACAGCAAAACTTGTGGAGCCAGCTACCTTGGGACCCATTACTTCCAAAGCCCATTACAAACATATGATCCTCGACCTTTTTGTTCTAAGTATAAGAATTATGCACTGTCAAAAAATTGCAAGGGTGATGAGCAGGATCCCCAATGAATCATAAGGGGAGCCTTTTAAAGATTCTCGAGATCATATATATTGATGTGTTGGTGGCGATGGAAGAAGGCATGCTTCAGGTGATAAAGTTACCCATTTTAGTGGCAAATCAAATTCAGAGCCAAGAGGACTCCATTCAATCCCAAAGCAACATAGTTTGAATATAAACCATCTTCAATACAATTGAGCTATGTGAACAGGATGGTCATTGCGAGTAGATTAGTAGAACTGTATCAAGGTATGAAGGTAGCAATCGTGTATTTACGGTTTGCAATTCAAGACACATCAAAGCCAAAGCTACATCAATTGACTTCATCAAGATTATTAATCCTATGATAGTTAATCCAATACACAAGAGTTTGCAATGTACAAATCGTTAAACAGGGATGAAGAAGTTGTCCAGTAATACAAAATTTGAATGTTCTCCTCACTAGTTGCTCGGCTATGAAGATCCTAGAACAAATATTTGACAAGGTTCTAAACAAGCTAAGCATAAATGAGTCTATAAAATAGCCATGGGAACTTATTTTAGAACTCCTTCTAGTAGCTCCTAATTGTGCACGAATTCCTGATAAGTGGTTGAAGACAACAATAATGGCATTGGATAATGTGACCCTAGTTCTAGAGAAGATAATGTTTCTGAGGAGATTAGAGGTTTACGATCTAGAAAAGTTAGCTTCATGTCTCACATAGTAGAGTTTAAGGAGCTACAATCCTTGGTCACATGGTATCTCCGAGTGCAGGGTAAACCAAAAGTACTTGGTAGCAAGGAGCCTATAGTCAATTTGGGAAGACTAATGAAAAACAATGATTCATTTTCTAACATGTGGCTAGACAAAATTCGATCAATTTCTCTCAAGAAAAGTTGTGGTCTATCATAATCCAATACGATGCTAAAAGGGATTTGTAATAAAGTGTTTTATTATAAAGTAAACCTTATGCACATATAAAAGTGTAAGAGAAAAAGAAAGGGGAAGTGGAAAAGATTTCCAAGAATCAATTATAGAAACTGAATAGTTTGCCACCAAATTCTATAAATGGTGAAAGCATTAAACAAAAGAGGTTCGATTCTTTTTTTGCTTCCAGACTGTAGACTAGGTGCTCTAGGAGGGAAGGAGGTTTTCCAAAATTGTTCCATTTTCTTGAGAGACTGTGAGAGGCAAAACATGGGCAGATTTTTCTTTTCTTCTGAATTATGTGTCTGAGATAGAGATAAGATTTTGGTGATTGATGTAATATTGTGAAAGGAGTTTCTATTTTTCTTTTAATAATGGTTTGGTTGTAATGTGTAAAAGAGTCCTTATGGTCTTTTACAGTCAAGGAAGGGAGGCTAGAGGTTAAGCACATTAAACTTTGATTATAATGTATTTTTCCTTCCACTGATCATGATTTTTATGTCATTTTTAGTTTTCTCTAAAATTACATTCTAATATCATTGCTAGATTCAATTTCCTAGAGATTCTTTTCTCTCAACTTTTTGATATAAAGCTAATAAAAAGTAGAAAATTGCACGTCAAGTTGATATAACCCTAATTTTCTAATTTTTTTATTGCCACTTAAGAGCATAGTTTGGCTGACCATGATCCTTCACATACCCATTACTTATAGTGTTTGTTAAAATTTATCAAATTTTATTGCACCAGCTTGGAACTCGTGCACCATCACATTTTTAATTATACACTCATCCTCTTTTTCTCATCTTTTTCCAATCCCTTGGAATTTGACAAACTTTTTTTTTAAGGGAATGCATGAACTTAGTCTTCTATAACTAAAAGAGTTGATTAACAATCTACACAAAGGTACAATGCCAAGAAATTCAACAAATCAATATGGATATCTTGCAATATTGGCTTGCCATTAGATGACATTTCATGGAGGCAATTAGAAGATAGTTCAAACAACTTACCTATGATTCCACTTTTTGCATACCAAGGCAATTGCAACTTAAACAAATATATTCTCACAATATATCTATTTTGTGCATATCTAACAACCATGGCATTGGATAACCAAATTCCGATCAGGCATCCTGTCAAATAGTTCACATGACTTATCTTTGCTTCCATTTTGCAAGCATGTCTCCCAAGACAAATGCTACTACTTCATCTACATCATTTGAAAAAATCCTTTATGCTTTGATGGATGCCTCTAGCTTATCCCAGAGCTCTCATTCAGCAGTTATGAGATGATCAATCAAAAGGAAACAATTGAGAGCTTAGAGAGATGCAATTTTCATATGATCATATGAAATGAAATGGGTGTGTGAGTAGAAAGAAACTAGAAAAACATTGTGTATAGATGAAGGCATGAAATGGATGGTTTTGGAGCACTCAGCACAAACACTCAGCATTCAGTACATATCATCATTCGAGATCAAATGGGATGTGTGGAGAGGCATGATTATTTTATGATATGATTATATTGTCATGTTTAAAACATTTTTTTTTTAAAAAAAAATTATGCTATATTTTGACAGAGGTTTATTCTTTTGACAGAGTTTTTTTTTTGTAATAAAATAAAATAAAATAAAAAAAATTTAGAGTAATGAAGGTTGCTATTGATTTTTTTTTTAATCTAATTTTTTTTTTTAGTAATTACTTATTGTTTTAAAATTCAAATTTTTGAGTTTTGGTTTTGCACTCCTCAATTTATTTCTAACAATATTCATAAATCAAATATTTCATGAATGAAGATGATGAAGAATCTATTTTTTTCTCTTTTTTTGTGATTAAAAAAATACTGAAATAAGGAAATTGCTATATTTCTATATTCAATCATGAACTCATTTTGCCCCAATATTTTCTTAACCTGGCTCTCATTCCAAAATGTTATGCCCAAATTTTATTGAACAAGACACACACATACACACATACAATAATAATAATATTCAATTTTATTTCTTGGAAACAATTTAAGAAATATTTAAACTAAAATATATTCATAGTATTGAAAAGTCCTTTCAAATGTTACAATCATAATTGAATCCTTACATCAATTTTACAAATTACAAGAAGATCTACTTCAGATCTTTTATAAAACATAACTTTTACAAATGTTCATAATAAAACATCTTCAAATCTCCAAAAGAAAGTGAAAATCTTCCAAGTTTTTCTTCAACACATATCCATTTAGAAAACCTGTACAAAACAACCATGTAAACCATGGAGAGCTCACCTCCCAGCCTAGGTCTCTAAGAGACCACCCACCGAGCTTGGAGAACCAAGACTAACTGGGTAACAATCAAGCACGCACATATAAATCAACAATACATGATACAACATTTAACGCCCTTTTGAGCTTACGTAGTAGGTTACCAGAGGAACAATAGAATGGGTGAAGGTGTGCCTAAAACCTCAAGGAGAAGCCAAATACAAAAAAACCAAATCTGCCTTCACAAGGCATACAAAATAAATACCAACTCTCACAAACTTTCTCCCCTTATCACCTCCAAAGTACATAACAAAGTAGTGGCACATGCAACCCATACTACATGTTTATCCCTCTTCCTTCTAGGGAAGCGACTCTACACTCAGGGGATATGCCCAACTAACCCCTTCACCTGAAGGCCACTTCTTCCCTCCCAAGGGTGAGTGATGTCCTTCCACACCCTTAACATCACACTCTCAAAATCAAATGAAAATAAGGCAATAGAAATTCATCCACACCCAACAATACAACAGGAACAATAAACAACACACATATGCATCTATAGCAAAATTTACACATCTTTTATTTAGAAAAACAATACAACACATAATTTCCAAAACATGGCAAAAGCTCTAACCTTTCTCCAAGCTATGGTAAATGACCCGATTTGAGAAGAGCCCCCTATCCTTCCTTAATCCAATCTCCAAAATCAAAAATCTCTAAAAACTAGAGAGTGGGTGAATGCCCAACCTATTTTCCAATTTCCCTCTAAAAGAAGAACATTCCTAATTTTTCTCCATCATAAAAGAGAACAAACACTCCAACTCCACCTAAGTTTCCCTATTTGGTTGGAATTATCAATTCACTGGAAATAAGGTAGGAATTTTGGGTAAGACTTCTTCCATTTTCGTAATACTTAAGAAATAGGATTTTACAAGTGTTAGAAACAAGATTTTAACTCTAGTAAAGCCAAAATTAAAGCCCTAACATATAGTACTAACATGTAGGTAACTTAATTTCACTAAAACAACACTCTAAGACTCAAACAAAGCCCTCTAAAGTCACCCTAAACTTGAAATCAGAAATTTAATTTAATTAAAACCTCCATAAGATATTTTATGCAAGGGGATGAAAACTTTAACATTTCTAACTAGTTAGGAATAAGGTTGGGTGTCTTTTGCCAATGACTCAACTTGACTTGCCACTAAACACATAACAACACAAGTTTCAAGTGACACTATAAATATACATTTAACATTACGAGTGGCAAATCAATTTTCACAAAAAGAAATCTAATTTAAAACATCCATTCACATTACGTTCACAAAGTAAAATACTTAACAATGAGGTTAAGATCTCTTCATTAGATCTAACCTTGGCAATCTCAATTAATACAAGGGTATAGTCTTGGTTCTCTATTTTACCATGGATATTTCCTGCACACTCAAACCACATATCAGTAGTCCAAGATAAATAAAACATATGCATATATAAATCCTCAATCAATACTACATTCATAATTGAATCAAAACATAAGGCATTTCTCAATTGACTAACATTTTTCCATTTCTAACCATTGTGCATATATAATACTACCATTATTGAACTAAACATGACATGACTCTTTTGCACATTTCATGATTTTTATACATATATATAATCCATCTAACATTTATATTCAAATATAACTTCCTACTCATTAATAAACTAACCAACCAAGTACATGAATGTAACTAATCATCAAGCATCATAAATAAGTTCTAACATCATAAATGATTACCATAAAATGAGGTGTCCCATAGTATCCAATAGTCTGAGTAACAGTCCAAAATAGTCCAATATATAACAAGGTCTCAAAATATAAAGTATCTGCAATGCAAATATAAAGTATCTGAAATGAAAATAAACTGCTATGATATGCTACGATGGGCCAGGGTGAGGCCTCACAAAAGTTGCATATGTAAAGGCTAAAGTATCCTAAACCCTATCATGTTTCATGGATCAAAGATGAGCATAAGATATTGGTAAGTGAATAGTATGTTGTGAAGCTCAAGATTGGACATTACTTTGTTGAAGTTCTATGTGATATTAAGCCTATGGATTATTGTCATATTTTTTCGAGTAGAACTTGGCATGATGGAAGATTGAATCAAAATACTCTTTGGGTGGATGGGAGAAAACAAATATTGTTACCTTTAATTGAAAGTCTTGATGAAGTTAATTGTACTACTGTGAAAATTTGTATAGTTAATGGGAAGCAATTTAAAAAGGAAATAAAGAAGAATCAAGTCTATTTTTCCATAATTCCTAGAGGACCAAGTTGTACTAATAGCAACCAAGTATCAAAAAATAGTGTCACTTTGTGTTAGCCGAGTAACAATGGAAACTAGCGATATTAACCGAGTGCCAGTGGAAATTATTAATTTTCTAAAAGAATATAAAGATATTATTTTAGAAGATATACCTAATAGTTTACCTCTAGTATGAAGCATAAGTCGTTATATGGATCTAATTCCTGGAGCTAGTTTTTTTAATAAAGCACCATACAGATTGATACCTAGAGAGAATGAATAACTTAATATACAAGTGCATGAGTTGTTGCAGAAAGGTTTGATCAAAGAAAATTTAATTCCATGTGTTGTACCTTTTGTATTATCACCTAAGAAGTATGGACAGTGGAGGATGTGTATCAATTCCAAAGCTATTAACAAGATCACAATGAAATATAAGTTTCTTATGCTGAGGATGGATGACATAATGGATTGTTTGAGTGGTGCAAAGTATTTTACTAAGATTGATTTGAAGAGTGGCTATCATCATATTAGAATAAGGGAGGGTGATGAATTGAACACTACTTTTAAGACAAAAGATGGTTTGTATGAATGGTTTGTAATGTCTTTTGGTTTGACTAATGCACCTAGTACTTTCATGAGGTTGATGAATGAAGTTCTCAAGAGATTTTTTGGTAAGTTTGTGATTGTTTATTTTGATGAAATTCTGATATTTAGTAAGACTAAGGAAGAACTATTGAGCATGTTAGACAAGTATTGCAGAGATTGAAAGAGGAAAAGTTGATGATTAACTTGAAGAAGTATTCTTTTATGCAAGAGGAGATAGTGTATTTGGGATTTGTGATTTTAGTTGATGGTTTGAGAATGGATCCTGAGAAGGTTAAAGCAATTTTGGAATGACCTACATCTAAGAATGTGGGTAAGGTAAGATCATTTCATGGTTTGGCTAGTTTTTATAGAAAGTTCATAAGGAATTTCAGTTCTGTTTGAAATGCTATGACTAAGACAATGAGAGGAGATAAAAAGGAATTCAAGTGGACACATGGAGTTGATAAGAGTTTTGATACTTTGAAACAAAAAGGTTGTTGAGTTTCCTATATTGGCTTTGCCTAATCTCAATAAGGTATTTCAAGTTGAATATGATGCAAATGGTAGTGCAATAGGAGTTGTATTATGTCAATAAGGTAAAATTGTTGCTTTCTTTAGTGAAAAATTGAATGATGCTAAAAGGAAGTATTTTGTGTATGATAAAGAGTTTTATGTTGTTGTTCAAGCCTTGAAGAAGTGGAGACATTATTTGATTCCTAAGGAGTTTGTCTTGTATACTGATCATAAAGCTTTACAGTACTTGGGAAGTCAACATAAATTGAATCAAAGATATATGAAATAGGTTGAGTACTTGTAGAGTTTCACATTTGTGATCAAGCATAAGAGTGGAGTCACTAACTGAGTTGTTGATGCATTGAGCAGAAGACATTCTTTGTTAGTTGAAATAAAAGATGGAGTTCTTAGTTTTGAAGGAATTGTATGACATTGACCCTAATTTTTTTGAGGCATGGAGAGAGTGAAAAGCACCAAATCTAATAGAACACATAAGTAAGTATCATGAGTATTTTATTCAAGAAGGCATGTTGTTCAAAAGAATTCAATTATGTATCCCCAAAAGTTCTATGAGGTTGAATTTGATTAAGGAAAATCACATTGATGGATTGGCTAGACATTTTGGAATTCATAAGACAATGAGTTTGTTGAAGGATAATTATTATTGGCCACAAATGTATAAGGATGTTCAGAAGTTTGTAAGGAGTTGTGGAGTTTGTCAAGTTGCAAAACAAGTAAGTCAAAGTACTGGTTTGTATACACTTATTTATGTTCCTAAGAAACCTTGAAGTGATATCAGTATGGATTTTGTTCTTAGATTTCCTAAGACAATGAAGGGGTGTGATTTCATATTTGTTTTTGTGGATAGTTTTTCTAAGATGGCTCATTTCATACCATGTAAGAAGACATCAAATTCTTAGCATGTTGCTGAACTTTTCTTTAAAGAGTTTGTTAGATTGCATGGATTGCCAAGAAGTATTATTTCTAATAGAGATAGTAAGTTCATAGTGGGTGTTGAGTTTGGAGTTGGTGTCAAGTTACTTTGGTTGTCAAGTTCCCTTTGGATGTCGAGTGTCAATATTTTGTTGGAGTCTCCATTTGTCAAGTTGTTTGTGTGTAGTTTCTTGTTGAAGCTGACCTTTGCATTTAATTTAGTGATAGGTATTTGTTGAGAGCCAACATGTGGCTTGTTTTGGCATTTAATATAAGGGTTTAATTAGTTGGTATTTGCAATAGGTTAACTTGTGTTTGTGCATGTATTTAAGAAGGTCTTGGGTAGAGCATTAGGGCATGTTTTAGATGTAGTAGTAGTTAGAAGACAAATCAAGAAGGTAGAAATAAAGTTGAAATGTGAAGTTCTAGCATGGAAGATTAATGTATGTTGGTCATAACCCAAAATTTCATACAACTGGGAATGTATATTGATGAATGGGATGAATTTGTGAAAGCATATGTTCCTCTATCTCCTGTGTTTGTTGTTATTTTGTATTGTTTTCCACTGTGTTTACTCTTGCAGGTGACTTGGATAGATGGGTGTGCCTTTGGCCCTAGTTATCTCACCTCTCCCTACATCATTGAGGAGTTGAATGATCATAGAGGCTTAAGTTTAGGACTAGATTTTGAAGTGAGGTCATGGATCTTGATTATAATTTGTAAAACTTCTAGTTGGTGCAACCTAGAAGGCCTTTGAGTCAGGCATATTTGTGGATCATTGGATGAATCAATAAGATATTATTATTTCTCTCCCTCATTGGTGTTCTTCTTTGTATTTTTCTTTTTTTGTGTTTACTTAGCAGGGTGGTACAATAATTAGGTTTGTGTCTAGCCCTAATTACCTTAACTAGCCTTGTGTCAATTTGAACTCTTACACATAATGGATAAAGAGCTATAACCCACCTCTTAGCCTTCATAATCCATGGGATTCTTTGAGAATAATGGTTTATAAAAGTGTTCTCACATTTTAGTATACATTTTTGGCACCCACTGTGGGGCTATAACCAAGTTTCTAGCTCTATTTTGCATCGTTTTTGGATTTTCTTATTATAGTTCTATTATTTTTATTTTATAGTACAAAATATCATGTGCTATTTCTTTGTATTGTGTGTGATATTTCTCTATTCTACAGGTGATTGGCTATTATCAATAGCTTATCACCCTACCTCTTTCTAAATTATCACTTGCTTATGGGCAATTTATCATACCGATTAAGGAACTTTTTCACCTAGCTTTTGGAGTTTTATCATATGATATTTTTTTGAATTGTACTTTTTCATATAGATATTCTTGCTTGCATTTTTTGAGTTAAATAGATTAGTTTTCTTACATTTCATTTGCATCTCAATTTTCTATTTTTTTACACTAGCTAAAACCAGTTCCAAACCTTGGCTTCTAGGGAACATATGTACAAAGATGGTTTACTTTAGTTTGAGACCGGTACTAGATTTTCACTTGGTGCTTTGGTGTATTCAAAGTATGTTCTCTTGTGATTTATGGTTTATCTTGGATGCATTGTTATCATGTTTTATATGTTGTGTAGTATGTTCACTTGAAGCATTCCTTTATCACAATGTTGTATCATATTGCTAGATGAGGTTTCTTACCATTGCTTTGGATTAGTGATGCTACTAGTAGATTAGCATGTAAGATGTACTTATTCTTATCTTGTTATTTGTGCATCATTGGTAAGAATGATCTCATTAAATAACTCCAAATATCTTGTTGGCAATTTGAGGTTCATGTTCGGCAGATGACTAGGACCTTTGAGGTCTTATGATGTCATTATGGATGGGAGGAAACAAGCACAATTGTTTTCAGCTTGGTGGCTCTTGCTTGTGTTTTCCTTCTTGCGATAGTTTATTTGTGCACATGTATGTTCACTATGATGTTGCTTTCCATGTGATTATGTTAGATGCTAAGGATTAGATTATATGGATTAGATCTTAGAATTATTTGATCTTCTTATGCTTTTGAGTGTTTACTAAGCGACAATTATGGTTCTAGTACTCCCTGATGTGGAGGTTCTGACTCTATTTCCCTTCTAAATTGATTGTCATGCTTTTTCCTTGTAAACTTGGGCAACATTGGTTCAACATTGGGCAATATTGGAAAAGTATCACATGACTTTAAGAAGACATATCATGTGATACTAGAAAGTATAACACGACAATAGCAAGTTCTATCATGTGACACTGGTCAAGTATTGCATGGTAATAGCAAAGTTTACCATGTAATACTGGAAAGTATCACACGGTAGCTGTAAGAAGTATCACAAGATATTGGAAAAGTATCATCTAATAGTAATGAACAATATCGTATGATACTAGAAAGTATCACATGGTTTCTATGCAAAAACCTTCTTAGGAAATCAACAAACATTTTTTAACTTTTCAGACATATTTCGAAGGATGTTTTGGATATCCTACGGGTTGCACCCCTTCCTAGGTCTTGACAGTTCAGAGATTAAATGTTTCTAGTTTGTTAACTTTCATAGTTGGTTATGGAACATGTCAATAAGTAGTGACACTTGGAGATCTTTGGTTGCATGAATTGTTGGTTTAGTCTTCTGTTGCAATCTTTGATCGGTTGCATGTTAATGTTGTTTGCATTCGTGCTTGTTATCTTTTGAAAAAAAATGTATTGGCTTTTATTTATCCTTGTTCCAAGGATCTCTAGGTGGGGCATTATAGAAAAAGTTTGTAGAATTCTGATCCATCCCCCCCTGCTCTCATTATTATCTATTTCTAATAATTGGTATTATAACTCACTTACTCAGAAGAGTCTTAACAACTTGAGTAAGATCCCTGTGAATATGGAACAATTAAAAATAAATCTTGAAGAAGCTCTTGATAAAATTGATCTTCTTATAGAAGAAAGAGATAACCTGAAAGATAGGTATGAAGATGCAAAAGTCTACATTGGTAAAATGAAAGATAAGATTGATAATTTGAAATCTAGCAAAGAATCAAATGAGCATATTAGTGAAAAAAATGAAGTGGGAATCTTCAAGAAATAAAATGAGATCTTGAAACATGAGTTGAAAATTGTTGTATGTAAGTTAAGTCTTAAGAAAGATGATAGTAAGAATGAACCAGATCTGAAAACTAAGAATGCAGATCTTAGATCCTAGTTAACTCAAGTAACATGTGAATTTGACTTTATCAAAATAGAGCATGCAAAATTAGAAAAGTACAATATCATTGTGAAAGGAGAATTAACACAAGATAAACAAAAGTTTGAGAAGCTTTATACTATTAGTGAGAGAATTGATGAACAAATACTTTACTAGACACCCTCTTATGATAAGACAAGTCTTGGATATCTTATTGAGAAATCAACCAAGAAAACTAAAGTTAGAAAAGAACCAAATCCAGTTGTTGAAACCCCTAAGCCTAAAGAAAATGATCAAAGTAAGATTGCATCAAGTATATCTATAGAAGTATCTAAAGAAGTTGAAACAATCGATTTGTCTAAGAAAGATGATGAACCAAAGAAAATAGAGCAAGTTGATGAACATAAGAAAGTTGAATCATCTAAGGAAGTTAGACATGAATTCAGAGGTAGATGTTTCATATGCAAAGAAGTTGGTCATATGAAGAGAGATTGCACAAGTAAGTCCTTTAAACCTATCACTAATTTCTATTGTTATAATTTTTATGGTTATGGACATAAAGGAGTAGATTGTAAGAAACCTAAGTTTGATTGTAGTAATGCAAATATTAGAATGTTTAGGAATACTAACCTTGTAGGTAATGAAAGAGGGAGATCACAAAGCAAATCCAATGATGGAGAAAGACCTAATGGTTGAAGGAACTAAATTGTATGTTACAATTGTAATAATCCTGGTCATATTGGAAGGAATTACAGAGAACCTAAAAGTTAGAATGGCCCCAATCTAAGAAGGAATGCACATGTATGTCAGTTATGTAATAACTTTGGACACACAACAAGATTTTGTAGAATGGACAAAAGGAACTTGAATAGGAATCCTAATTACAGAAGGAACAATAAAAGAAATGATAGAAGAAATGATAGCAGTCATAAGGAAGCAATTAAAGAGCATGTTGATGAATTCAAAGAAGTATTTCTGAAAGCCAATAATTCATAAAGTTCTCATACACTTTTGGAGGAACAATATTTTGATGCACCTAATGGAATATTGAAGTCAACAATTGTTTGTGACTCATCCTATTTGAATTAAGCATTTTTTAGTAGAGGTGGTGCATCAATTAATCAGAATTGATGTTAGAAAGAGAATTAGAAGTTGCATAGTCAATCAAAGGTAGATGACATAGAGTGGAAGCTATGGTTGATTGCACAAGCATTTTCATGATCACAACAAGTCATATGGAAGAAAATGAGTTTACTAGTAATCAGTGACAACTTTTGAAGATGAAGTAGATGTGCAATTAATGTAGAGTTAAATTTGAAATGATTTAAGGATTGCAAGTAATATTTTTAGTACCATTTTATCGTGTAAAGGGTTTGGAGAAATTTGTGAGTGATTTGAAAATGAATTAAAGTGTGAAGTAAAGAATTTGAAGTGTGAAATTGTAGAAGCCATAATACATGATATTCAGGTATTTTACAAAGCTTTCAGTTAATTTTTTTAGTATAATCAGCTACTAGTATGGCAAGCTAATTAGTATGTGATATTAGTGAGAGACCTAGGTACAAATTCAAGATACACCCATTTGTTTCTCTCATTGATGATATGTTTGGAGCATTTTCTCAAATCTCACCAAATGTACTTCATGTAGAATACATTAGAAGCTACATTCATTGCAAATTTGAGAGTACTAGAGATGAATATATTCACAAGGAGTTAGAAGTTATGTGCAATGGAGACCTAACCCTAAAATTTGAGTACGCGTACCTGAATGAACTGAATTTGATTAAATATATGTTTTATATGGAATCCTATAATCATGAGTGGAGCAGAATTATCTTAAGAAAAGTTAATGAAGAAATATTTTGGGTAGGTGATATACCAATTATAATTGACAATGACCTAATCCATAAGGTCACATGTTTAAGAAATGAAGGTTGTAATCATGTAAATGATACGAATGTAAGAAATATTGTTGAAACAAACTTGAAGACTAAGTTTGATGGAAGAAACATGAAAGTTGACTTGATTTGGGACATTGGAGTCAGAGTATTGAGAAATATTATAGGTTACAAGTTGAATCATAGCTCTAGAGTGAACTCAGTGCCATTGGGATTTTTACATGCAACCTATGTAATGGTAGTTGAAAAGAAGAAGGAAACATGTGTGAGATTATTAGAGTGTAGTTATTGCATAGCATTGCAAAGTTGAAAAAATCTAAGGATGTTGTTTTCAGATTTGAATCTTTATTGACACATTTTTTTCTTCCATGCAACCAAGAAATTTTCTAGAATGACAAATTGGGACAGTAATGAGTGTTCTATGAAGATGGTCATACAATGCTACAGGGAAAGATTTGAAGATGTTAGAGCTAGAGACATTAATAGGATGATGAAAAGATTCCAATAAAAAATGAAGCAAAGATATAGAATCTTTCCCTCTATGGTAGAGAAATACAAAGATGAAAACTATTTTATGGTAAAGACAAATACAACTTTTATGGAAGCAATTGAACCTAGAGTAAAGTTTATTGAGCCTATGGGCTATTAAATGAGTGAAGAACTCATTGAAGGATATGCAAAGATTATATTGCAATTTGAAAGGGACATTAAATTTCCAAGACAAGATACTTATGAAGAGAAGATAAGGGAAGTTCATTATGAACTTCATAGCAAGGAAACTAAAAAAATGTGGATAAAAAGATAGAATCCATTCTTAAAGATTTAGGCATGATAAGAGAAGAGTTTAATGAAATCAAAGGTATAACCTTGAAAATGAAGGCCAATTGGCAATCTAAGTTGTTGATAGTCACACCTATTTCTATTGTAACACCCTCTAGAGAAGTGATAGTAGTAGGATCTATTGCACCTTATGCAATAGTTACACAAGTGCAACTAGTCGCGGTACAACTTGATCAATAGAAGAGGAAACCTAATGATGATGTGGTAACATTGACATTTGCACAAAGGAAATCTGAGAAATTGGTGAAGGTAAAGTAAGAACCAACACCATCTCCCAAGAAAAGGGTGAAGCAAACCACCAATGGACCTAGAAAGAGAAGGAAGACATTGCAGATCAGTGAGTTTGAGGAGTCTGATGAAGAGATTGAAGAAAAACTAGTGGAACACGTAATTGGAGAAGGAAAGACACCAACTAGTAAGAAAGCCTAGAAGCCCAAAATTGAAAATCTGAATATGCAAATTATAAATAAGGACTTTTTTGTTTGGTTAAATAAGTATTATAGCTTGTGTAGTAACATGGATAGGATACAACTAGAAAATGCTATAGTAAGGAAAGTGATTTTGAGAAATAAAAGGTTTGATAGTATGTAGAATAAGATACCAGAATATTTGTACAATAGGCTAATAAATAGAAAGAGAAGAGTAGTAGAGAAAGATACAAAGCTAAGAGAGAATATGATCAAAAACTATGTGAAGTCAGCACTAATAAGGACATAAAAATGATTTTGAAAAGCATAAAGCCTTTGTTGAGAAATAAAAGACGAGTGATTCTTCTTATGGGAGGTAACTATGAAGAGGTAAAGAAGGAAACTGAAGAAGCCATAATGAAGTATATGACTTCCATGCCTAAATTCACTAAGGAGAGTGTGTAGTCTAAAACAACAAGACCTATATATATTGAGGCTAGTACTCCTAGTGATGATGAAGAAGAAGTTGAGGAAACTCAACAAATTAACTCAACTCCTCATATAGTTATTGGTACTAAATTTGATGGAGACACAACCAAAGACCAGAATGAACACATAGGAAAAGGGAAATATTATTATCAATGAAAAATTCCCTATGGGCTCACAATAGTATGATTCTAGAGAAAGAAATCCTCCGCACAGTACCTTCTCTCTAACTCCACTGAGAACTGCCTTTACAATGCCATAAGTGTTCTTAAATAAGCCCCAAATAGTTTAGGGTTAGGAATACATTCTAGAATATGCCAATTGGCATCCATCGCCAAAATAGAAGGTTCCAAAAGTCACGTTAGAAGTCGGTGTAAAATTAGAAGAATCTAGAAACAGTAGCCCAACTTTCGGGAGGCGTAACTTTTGAACTGGGACTCTGATTGACGAATCATTTACATTTATGGAAAGATCTCGAAGCGCTCTATAGCCCTATAGACCAGCTTTGGTCGTCCCCCATTTTTTGGGCCCATACGAGGCTGTTTAGTGCCTCAAATCTGACATTGAGGCACTCTTAGGAGGTCTCCAAGAAATTTAAAACTATGATAACTTTCTAACCGTAAAGCCTTTTGACTTGATTCTTTTTTTGGAGTGTTTTAAATTACAAGTATAATTATCCCTCCAACTTACACCCTCTAACTCATCATAATTTTGGTTCAATTACAAAATAACTCATTTTTTGCATTTACACATCCCAAGGTGCTTAAAAACTCTAACCCAGAAAACTAATAGTGGAACTATGAGAGTTGGAACCTTTATTTGACCCAAATGGGTATCCAAAAATGAAAACACATTAAACATAAACTATCTCTAAGCATATTTTTTTGGGTGATACAGGATTGCCCTTACACTACTAGATGCTCCTGCATCAAAATTCACGCAAGTGGATAGTACGTATATAACTGTAGATGCTAAAAAGAACCCTTTTTTCATAATATGGGATTGATATTGTTGGCAATATTACTACCTATTCTAGCTCATATGGAAAGAATGACGGAGAAGAAAGAAGAAAAGGGGAAAAAACAAAAAGAATTGAAGATGCGAAGAGGAAGGCAAAAGAAGAAAGGAAAGAAGAGGAAAGAAAGAAAGAAGAAGAGAAAAATGAAAAGAGAGGAAGAAAGAATAAAATAATAAGGAGGAAGAAAGAAGAAAAGAAGAAGAGAGAAGGAAAAAAGCAGAAAAGGAGAAAGAAAGAAAGATAAGGAAGAAAGAAAGAAAGAAGAAGAGAAGGAGAAGAAGAGACAAGAGGAAGAAAAGAAGAGTATTGAACTGAAGGCAGTCACACTCATTCTAGTAGCAACACCACCAATAGTAGGAGTAATTACTATATTACCTAAAGTATTTGATGAGGAAAATGATAAGAAAGGATTAATGAGCTCCTTGAGCAAGCTATGTGAAAAGAATAAGTTAGTGAAGACCTTGGAAAGAACATTGGCAAAAATTTTAGAAAGAATGCAGAGGATAGTACAAACAACTATTATAGAACTAGGCTTACAGAAAAGGAAAAAGAAATGGTAAGATCTTTTGATGTAGATTTCTCCACCTTGTATGATATTTCTTCAATACAAGCACAAACAAATCATGATGCATCACTATTTGACATAGTATGCAACAATGTCAGGAATAACTTATAGACATTGAATGTGTGCATTAAAGAGCTGAGGAAGAGTATAGATGAAGAAAAGAAATTGCATCGACAATGCACAATGTCATACAATTGCCTATCATAATTTGATAATTTAATCAAAGGACAAATGAACTTAAGCTTCAAATACTCACTACCAGACTACAACAACTAGAGGCAAATATTGAAGATACTGGAACGGAAATGAAGAAAATTCACAATATTGTAAGAGGCATTGAATCTAATAAGGAGAAGGTAATCAAGAGATTCTCTATCGTTAAAGAATATTTGTCACCCAAATTTCGTATTTTGCAAAGGCAATTGGAGGAGTGTCTAGCAACAAAGGCATCCTATGAAAAAATTGCCTATTCTGACTTGAACGCAATGGAAGTGACATCCTATGCACTTTGTGCACTTATTAGTATTTCAGATATAGACAAAGACAATTGGACGAAGGAACTTGAAAGACTAAAACTTGGTTTTACTAATTATATATTGGAAAGGTCAAGTTGAACAAAGAAAGGAAACATAGTTTTGTGCGTACAATTTTTTGACACCTTTGTCATTGATGTCGAAGGGGGAGAAGTATGTAAGGAAAATTATATATGTATATGTAAGGGGGAGCTTAGCTATGTATTTAATAAATCATTGTAAAAGAGTGATAAGGAATTTAATGATCTACGAAGACACATATACAATTGTCAAGTTTTGAAAGCCATTGTGAGTAGTTACTTTTTGTATTTATTATTGTTTTGTATGACATCATTTTGGGACTTACAACTTTGCAAAATGTTTCCATCAATGTCAAAGGGGGGGATTGCTGGCAATATGGCTGAGTTGATGTATGAGTGTGTCATTTATGGCAACATGTATTTTTGGTATTTCATTTTATGATCAGAGATAGAAAATTGTCTAAGTATTGGACAGTTTGTAGTAGTACATAGAAAGATTTGGCAATTACAGATGTCAAACTTCAAGTTAGATCATGCACAGTTGGAGATCGATAGTTGACTATGTCATGATGAAATATGTTAGTGCACATATATGTATGGATAGTATGACATAAGTTAAAAAAGAATTACCAGTAAAGGTAATTAATAGAAAAGAACAGGGCATGTCAGTAATTTCAATTGTATGACTTAAGGAATTATTTTGGTAACAAAATAATTACTTAATCATGATGGGTTGACATCCTAGATGTTAACCCCAAAGTTATTTTATATTTAGTCAAGCATGTGAAAGCATCAAAGCTGACTAATCATAGTTTTGATAATTTGCAAGGTATAAGTAAAGATAATATCTTGTGCAACTATGGAATGATGTGGATGTGATGCAAACTATTGTGAAGAAAGCTTAAGTGATATGTGAACCTTATGTGATGCGAAATATGATGTATGATCAAAGTAAGTGCAAGTTACAATAGTGAGACAAGTATTGTATGTATATCCATTCTTGTGAAGAAACTTATTTGTATATTGCATGTTAGGGCAGTGGGCTCTTCTTGCATACATTGTATATGATCTACCAACTCCTAATAGGGCCTAGTTCTCTAACAAGGACTCGAGACACTATATGTATTTGACAGACTCTTAGTAGGGTCAATATCTTTAGTAGTTTTCTTTTGCTTAGTGGATCATCTTGTGGGTATGATCCCCATTGGGATTTTCCCTTGGGCAAGGTTTCCCTAGTTAACAAATAATGGTGTTATGAGTTCTCTTTGTGTATGGTTATATTTATTGTTCAACATTGTTGGTTTACTTTCATATGAAAATTATAAAGTAATTAACTATATTTAGCTGTGGGAAAAAGTTTGTAGAATACTGATTCACACCCCCACCCCCAATATTATCTATTTCTAACTTGAGCCCTTAGCCCTAATTACCCTTATCCCTAATTATCAACTACCTCACATCAACTATTCACCTTCAAATGTTCCTAAAAAATATTAATGAGCACACCTATATTTTTAGTCCGACAAGGAACTTATATTTTCATTAATTCATATAAATTAATTTTTAGAATTAAAAGAGTCTTATATAGTAAAATTTGAAATGTTTTATTTCAAAATTATTATTTTTAATGTTAATTTCTATTTTTTTGTTGGTTGATCCTAATTTTGCTAGCATTTTAAATTTTTTTCCCTAAAAAATCACAAAATTAAAAGCCATATTTATTCTAGAAACTTCCAATAGAGTCTGACTATGACATTCCATAATAGTTCAAAATGCCTTGAAAAATCATCATGCTCCTCAAATTCACCATGGAATTCAAATCAAAACCCTTGCCTTTATATCTTATTCTTGCAAGTCACAATTTTAAAAGCATGATTCATGCAATTCACAATTCTATTGTTTTATTAATGTATATGACCAATTTAGCCATTTATTGGGAGGCCACTGTAGTGGAATTGAGGGAAACAAGATGAATTTGGAGAAAGTGAGGTATTTTCAAATGGGTTGTCTACTTTCTACTCGAGATTCATTCGACATGAAGGGTTTTCTTCTGGTCCTATGCCTTTTATTTCACTATAAAATATTGGATATTTTGATCCAAATTCTTGCAAAATAGTTTGTAATCTTTTTGGAGATTATGAACAACACATCACCCATATTTGTATGCTTCTTTTGGCTCAAATTTTCTCAATCCCTACAAATTTTATCTATTGTCATGCCTACTAAACTAAGGTTTTTATTTCTTTGCTAACATGCCTCACTTGGTCAACTATAGTCGATTTGCAAAAAAATAGTTTGGTTAGACCATCATCAACCCATGAAGATGAGGGTGGGGGTGGGAAGGGGGCGACACCATTAGTTAAAGTTCTAGCTAGGATCAAGCATAGGGGGATCCTATAGATAGAACCACATGGCTAATACAAGGTGTAGCTAAAATACAATATTGATAGGGTGGGTGTACGAATAATTGATTTGTTTTGTGGGGAGAAACTAATCTCTACCCCACTAGGAAACCAAATCCCTACTCTAGATAGTTGGGGTGCTTTCAACCAACCTACCTGCCCCAGCCTTCTATACTTTAGTTCCACTCCATGGGTGAATATAATCCTTTTGATAGTAGGAATCACTCAACCTCTTCTCCAAAGCTACTTTTTCTCTTTATACAGGGAAACGAGTGGCTATATTTCCTACTCAATCAAACCATTTTGTATCACTTGTGGTCGCCCACCATTGAATTGTCATGTGGAGCCAATGGGGTGAAATGGTTGCATTTGAGAAAGGAGGGTTGTAATGGAATGATGGGATGTGTATTGAATGGGTGTTGTAATTTCATCTTTAAAAAAAATGTTTTTTTATCATATTTTGAGGTCACCATTCGAACAAACGACACTCACCACATGTCAAGGAAGGATGACTGTGAAGAATTTCCATCCTAAGATGTTCTCTAGAGTCAAACTTGAGACCTCATCACTATTGCAAGACATTTTACTAGCAAAATATCTGGGGAGGAATGTGATTCAAACTTATGATAACATCTTGATGCAGGAGCATCCTGGGTGCAAGGGCAATCTTGCATCACCCAAAAATATTTTATTTTCAGTCTTTTCTATTTTAATAAGGACTAGTAAACATGGTGGTTACTATTTTTAGTTTGTCATATAAGCTCAAAATGTTCTCATTTTCTACAGGAAGGTTCATTTTAGAGCTGTAAGCCTACAATAAAAATCTCATTGCTCAAGCATAAGTATTGGAGAAGTAATTGCAGATTTTTGGTGGAAAAATTTGCAGAAAAATCTTCAGGGTCACTATTGGAGGCCTTAGAGTGCCCAGATGAAGTTCGAAAACTCAACAAAAGGGTGTTAGCATGGTTCTTTGTCTGTAGATTACAAGCTAGCATTTCTGAAAAGTGGTTATAATAGCCAATCAGAGCAATGGTTTGTGAGTTATGGCCTTTCAAAGTTGGGCCACTCGAAATATCTAAAATAATTGTCAAAGATGTATTTGGTTGACTCTATATGTATTGTTAGGGTCTGTCGACCCTAGGTATTAAGTTTCAATGTCTAGAACCTTTTCGGGTGGCATAAAATTGCATATTTAAGAAAGACCCGAACATTGTCTAAGACAACTCTGGGTGATAGTTCGTAGCTTGTCTTGCAAATTATTGTATTGAAGGTATCCATGTGGGTTATCATATTGTACTTATGAATTCTATAATTTTGCATTTGCGATGCAAATAAGAAGTCCATATTTTGTTCTCGCATTTGTTGTTGTTTCTTTGTTACTATTATGAGTTTATGGTATTAAGGGGAGCTCCCTGCATCACATGTCCTCCTTGTTTGCATATTAATATTATTGTGTAGTTTATTCAATTTCAGGGGGATGTCAACTTCTAGAAGTTCCTTGAAATTTGGAATTTTAATTCTTTCTAAAAATGCAAGTCTAGAATATGTAGACAAATCAATTAATTTTTTATTTGTGCCTTAATCTTTTATTGAGATTTATTGTATTTATTATTGGGGATAAATGTCAAGATAAATATTGATTTTTATTAAAATTTAAGTGATTTACATTTGGAGGTTAGATATCAAGACGTTTACAAAATAAAAAATGAATTATTTATACAAATGTCTAAAATGAGATGGTCCACAAAATAGTTATTTAGAAACCTAGTATAGCGATATTCTTTTGAGAAGAACCAATGCTCTATTACAATGAACAAGGGCAATGTCTTGTAAGAAAGAAACATCTAGATGTATTGTATAACCGAAGGGAAAAACTTTCTAGTCTTTTCATATTAGCTAATATTCTACCACAAACCAAAATGAACTCTTTGTAACAAATATAAGTGCTCACTAGAACTCTTGTTAAGAAAGCCCCTTCATAAAACCCCAACCTAATCAATCACTAACAAATAAGTGCCAATAAGAGGAGCACAACCACCCCGACACCAAAAGGAACTGATTTTCATTTCCACGAGACTCTAAGCAAAAAGCAAAAGCCCCAAGCCGTTCCATGGAACCCATCGCTCAACAAACTCAACGAATAATTGATGGTGCTAGGCAGTTAGGGTAATATTAGGGTTAGGATGGATGCGAAAACGATTTAAAAGACGATTGGGTGGGTGTAAAATCGTTACACAACTTGATCTTATCCGAGCGGTTGCGGTTGCTCCCCCTTCGTTTCATGGCCGTATTAGGGTTTGGTTAAAAATGTCTGTCGCTGCTGCTGATCCTGGCGGCATGGTGGCGGATGTCTTTACCGTCAAAAGCCCTAATTCTGGCCAAGGCCGATGCACAGGGACTGCTGAAAGCCGCAGTGACGATTGCCTGCAGAATGAGCCCTTGTATCCTAGGGCCTTGATGCATATGCGGGCTACCCCAAACAAACACAACATATTCTCATTTCTGCTTTTATTTGTTTTAGTATTGCATTTAATGTTTTTTTCTACTATTCATTTTCATCTTAGACGAGCGCTCAAAATTAACATTTTACGGCGGTTGCAGATGTCTTGTACAAAAAGTAGAGGTTCC
Organism: Cupressus sempervirens; assembly: GCA_028749045.1. NCBI lineage: Eukaryota > Viridiplantae > Streptophyta > Pinopsida > Cupressales > Cupressaceae > Cupressus > Cupressus sempervirens. The sequence goes on along the minus strand of CM053790.1, from coordinate 73,575,681 downwards.
GAGCTGGTTTGTGTGTTCGCACTGGATCGGCGATCAAAATAATTCTACAGAACAGAGGCGTGTTGTTAAAGTTTCGAGCTTTTCAGGTAAGTAACGCGGATTTGTTGAAACGAGGGTTAGGGTTTTACTTTGCCTTCGTTTCGTCTGTAAAAATCTTTAGGTCGAGCTGTAAATACTTTTGTTCACATTTGTCTCTGGAGAGAAATTCTCTACCAATTTACTGAATGTAAATGAGCTTTTGGACGTTTAAGAATAGGACAAGAAAGGGTTAGTTTTGTTGTTCTAGTCTTTGGTGCATGTCTATCGTTTTTTAGAACATTGTTGGGCAAAATGATTTTGAAGAATAGTAAATTCAGACGTTTATTTGTTTGGTTGGATGTCAATTAAGCATGAGCATGTGGGGCCTACAAGAGCAATATAATTATCTTTTCTTTTTAAAAGATAGTTATCGTGGGTATTTGTAAGTAAGTATTGGTAAGGCTAGTTAAAATGTTGAGATGACTATGTGTCCTCTCCAGTGGCACATACCATGTCACATACCATGTCAGGGTGATCCTAATGATCCTATTGGATCTTATATTGGGGATTGTTCCATTCTTGGACTATGGTACTCATCACAATGAGATGGGTGGTAGGTTGAATTGTCATCACCCCAAATTGGGTACCTCCAACTAATCTCGATTAAGTCTATAGGTATGGTGGTAAGGTTGAATGGTGGTAAGGTTGAATCTAGTGCCAAAATGTGTTGATTTTTTTGGTGAATCTAGAATTTAAGGCTAACATTTTGATTTTCCCTCATATACAAAGTAACTAGTAGGGTGTGTGGCAGACTGAAAGTGCTATTTTAAAATGTTGTCACAAAAGTCACCACTAAAACTCTTAATAGCAACTAATAGTTGCTCATCAACAAATGGACCAATCACCAATCAAAAAAATTTAAAAATAACTATTATTAGTGCGTGTGTGATTGACTCTAAGTATATGTGTTATCATTTTTTGAATTTTTTATAGGTATATGTGAGATTGACTCTTAGTGTATGTGCTATAATTTTTTGGACTTTTAATAGACCTTTTATAAGTGGTAATTGACAATGTGTACATGGACAACAATTGGCTCATTTTCCCTATATGGTAATTATATTTTTCAAATTAATAATAAAAATGATTTGATTTAAAATTCTAATTCTGTTATGCAATTTTGTTTTATTCATATTCATGTATCTAAACACAAACCAAGTTCAAATTGCAATAAGAGTTTTTAATTTAAAAAATGGCTTGATTGCAAATATAATTTTAAGCATTCTTATGTAATGGTTTTAATTATTTTTAAATAGTTGTTTAATGGTATAAATTAATCAAAGGATGAGTGATATAAGAATCAAATATTAGGGGATATGTCATGGTTTGGTTTGGTAGCAAGCATTGACAAGGAATACATTTTATGTTTAATAGATCTTTTATAATGCTAATGTAACTTTTAATAGATGATTTACAAGAAAACAATCATCACTAAATGAACTTTGGATAATCTTAAATTGTATAAGCTAACAATTGAAGTATTGAGGAATTCATGTGAAGTCCCTTTAAAGTTTGTAGTATAGTTTGGGTTGTTTGTTATTTTAGCATATATGTAGTTTTTACATTTTGGCTATTAGAAGGATAGAATACAAATTATACATTGGCAATAATATAAATTAGTTGTTTAGCAAATTCCTTTACGCAAGGGAGAATATATTGTTGGTAGGTGATAGTATAGAGGTACTAAAGACATTTAATATGGGGAGGCACTTAATGCACCAATGGACCATTGTTCATCCTACCTATAGAGACCTTGACCAATATTGCATCAACCACAATGCGTGCAAAGGTAGAAAGGTCCCATGGAAGCCTATGTAAGTTATGGTATGCATAAAAGTGTTTATAGATTAAAAACTTGTGTTAAATATTCTCATAATAAAAGTAAGTGCATGAATATCCCTAAGCGCAACACTTTTTGGGTAGAGTTGCTTGCCTTCATTGATGTGCTCTCTTACTTGAGTGGCAATAAAGTCCTTACTAATGACCCTTGCACCAAGATTTTAAAGGTCAAGGTGGCCATCTCTCTTTTCTCTTGATGACATTTTTAAGAAGATACTTTTTGACTTTTTGCCTCCAAAGAGGTGACCTTGTGTATCTATGATACCCCAAAAATCCACAAAATAGGCATTCCCCTTCGACACCATATGTTCTCCTACCTACCTTCTTGTGGCTCATTGGGTAAGTTAATGGGTAAGTTAATCAATCCCCTTTTTGGGCAATTCTAAGTCCATCAAGGATTTGTCTCACTTTGTTCAAATTATCGAAGATGTCAAATTGGAGGATTATGATATCTTGGTTAGCTTTGATGTTGTTTCCCTCTTTAGAAAGGATCTTATTCTTGATGTGGGAGAAATTGTGAAGTGCAGTGTCAACTAGGGAGTTTGTAGATTAAAAGGTCCACTTTCTTTTCCTTCCAAAGGGTAATCTACAAGCAAGTCAATAGAGTCATCATGTGCTCCCCTCTTTCCCTTGCTATAACTAACCATTATGTTGAGCACTTTGAGGAGTTAGCCCTCTGATTGTCTCCCCATAAGTCAAAATGTTTTGAGCAATACATTGATGATACTAATGTTTGTTGGCTTGGTTGTACATCAACAGTATTACTTTGTACATTTCCTTCGCCAAGGAGTTTGAAGCTAGTAATTAGCTTATGTTCCTTGTGCTTTACTCATTTTGGAGCGTCGTGTGTTTCAAAAGGCCACTTGTACATACTTGTACGCTCATGCCACTTCTCACCACTACTCAGGGTAAAAAGTCTACATTCTCAAGGTCGGTCCACAAAGTTTGTGATGAGGACTACTTAGAATTAGAGCTTACTCACCTTCGCCAAGTATTTTGATTGAATGGTAACTCTGACAAACAAATTTCTAGGGCCCTTCACTTAGCTCGCTCCTTTCTCTCCATCTTTGCTCTCAACCCCACCCCTTCTCTGCATTAGTTTTTTGCTTCTCTTTCCTTTGTTAATTGTGTCCTAAAAAGCCTAGATTTTGATATAGAAAGGCTTACGCGTGGCTTTCAAACCATTGTGTAAGCTTAAAAATCAAGTTCTCACCCTAAAAAGACCTTAAGGATGCATTTTTGGAGTAAGGAGTAAGCAAAGTTTTTAAAAAAGATTTGGGGATGATAGGTATTTTCGGTGGTTATGAACCAACTTATGTGATCTTTACAAATGGATTTCAGAGTATTAGGAGCGGACTCTAGAAGGCTATGCACAAATTTATCATGTAGCTAAAGATTTCTTTATTGTTGTTTTGAGAATATTCAAGATAGGAATATAATCTTGGTTGACTACCAATGGTGTTGGGAGAATAAGTTTGTATTGTTTTTGAAACCTTGGCACCCAAATTTCAACCTAGCTAAGGAAGTCTTTGATAAGGTCCCACTATGGGTGAGAATCCCTAACTTGTCTCTGCATCTGGTCCATTTTCTACCTTGAAGCAATAGGTGATGCTTTAGGAAAATTTATGATGATACATGAAGGTTCGTCAAACCTACACCATTCTACTTACATGCTCCTATCCTCATTGAAATAAATACTACAAAGGAGACTCATGTAGAGATAATAATCAAATCTTCAAAATGATGCTAGGCTTAATCATTGGGTTATGAAGGAATTCCCTTCAAAATGTAGAATTTATTTTCATACTAGACATATGATGGTTAATTAGAATAAAGGTAGAGTGTGTAAGTTATATTTATCATGGAAGGATGTCTCTTTCCAACGCTATGTAATTGAGAAAAAAGAGTGAGCAACAAAAGAGCTTCATCCAAGACGTTTCTAGGGAATGAAAGTAGTAGTATCCTAAATAAATCATGGCTTAACCATCGAAAAGTAGTGATATTGTGGCTGTGATAGGTGGTGTTGACATTGATTCTACAACTTAACAAGTTGTTACCCCTACTTGAAAAGAGAAAAGAGCTTTGGTTGGGAAGCAATATATGGGGAATGACTTGTTGGATGATGGGCATCATTCTCAACAAGAGGTGCAGTGTACTGATAAAAAAATCCTTGGATTCCATGGCTAACTCCGAGGAACCCCTTTCCCCCCACCTCATGTACCCGATGAGGTTCCATCTGAGCCTCTCTTGTATTTATATAAGGGACTTACTCTTTAGGAAAATGAAATACCATTTATTCTCCTCGTTAACCCTTTATCTATTTTATAAAATATTAGTCATATATAGATTTATTCAAATGCATATTGATCAATAATGAAAGCAATTGCATTTAGCTCTCCCCCCACCTTCCTCCACCACTCAAGAATCCTCACATATGTCATCAATAAAGAACACACATTGCTAAGTCTGACTTAAACATGTTTGTAGGGTTGTCAGATTGATCTCATACTTAAACTATAATGTTATCACTGATAACATAATAAATTAATAACATGATAAAAAATTCAAATTATAATTTGCCTGAGGTGATCTTTGATTGACAAATGTCGGCTGAGTGAATGAAGATACAAAGCCCTTTGACCCTCGTTCATCGCATTAGGTGTTTCCTAGGACAATTAAAAATATAGTTTTTACAATGATGACAATCATTTCTTTATAATCTAAGAACATTAAGAAAAGTAAAAAATAAACCAAAAAATTACATACAATAAGGTTCTCGATGTGAATGGAAATGCCTTAGGGTCTACGATGGTGACTCTAGGTATCTACATCATCAAAGGCCACCCTTATGAAATAAACAATACAACAACATTTCATTAGTACAAACAACTACAAAGTACATATCTCTTTATATATGCACTTAATACCTTTAAAACATATAATTACCTTCCCCTTGTCAGTAGGCGATGGTGCAACACCCTCACATTGTCTCCCACTGATAGGTGAAACCTACAAGAGAAAAAGAAGATGAGAAATCATGAAAAATACAACATCAAATACAAAATTAACGAGTAACCAAATAATACATACTGTAGAGGTCTCAAGGCCAAAAGTGTGACATCATCGAAATCTCTCATCTCCTCTCTCATCAATTGGACACAAATGAATCACATAATGTACATAAGTATGAAGTTATAAAAATATCTTTAATATAAATATCAATATAAAATTAACAATGCTATAACAAATCTAATTTACAGACTTACTATAATAGAAAGAGCCCATGTCTCTGTCCAACCCTCATCGTCTCCCATAGGAGTTGTGCTTGTCTTTGTAGGCATGGCTACTATGTGATCATCTCTAATCTCAAACTGAAACTCAGAATCAATAATGGGACCTAGACAAATATTCTTGTAGATAACACAAGTATGTGGCACACATACATGTGAGGAAGTGCTAGATGTACTAGCTCCAACATCATCAATACAGGAAGGCAATAATGACCTAGTATGGGTGACTAGTATACTGGTCAAATCATGAATGACTCTAATAGATGTCATGCTAACCTCAGAGATGACATTAGGATGCTAGACTATAGGAGGGACAAGGATATCGGGGGCGGGGGGGAGACACAAATGTAGTGGCTTTCCTCTTCTTTGCCTCAAGTCTATTATGTGAAGCTCCACCTCCTACATCCATATTCAACCTCATGCTCCAATAATTAACTTTCAACCCTTTGACAAACTCAACATATTTTTTTTTCAAGATATATATGCATGCCTCCAAATTGTTATGTGGTGGTTTGTCAAAAACCATCCACTAGTAATCCCAAAAATGAGTTTTAATGGGCTCATTAATGCACCATTTGATTGACAATTTGGCTTTCTAAGATCAACTACTATACCAATTTTTGGGTCGACAAATAGGGTGGTTAATTCCTTTTTACTAATATTAAGGGCCCCAACCCCATCATAATCCAAACCATCATCCAACTGGCGGTGCATCTCATCACGCCAACAAAGAGTTCCATCATGCTACTCAGTAAGGGTCTCAATATAAACCACAATAGTATTAAGGGTGGTTAGCATAGGAGATAAAATAGGGATAGTGTTATATTGTCATGCCCAAAGTATAGGGCAAAAAGACACCAACAATTTTTTTTAATTTTTTCTTTTAAAGTGATAATATGATTAAATGTAATACATACGTATTCGTGATGAATTACTTAACTTCATTATACACATATAAAATTACAAAATTCAAGTACAATAAAATAGAAATTTTCTTAACATAATTTGAGCTTAAATTGCAAAACTTAATATCATCATCATCATTTTATCTACTCATCAATGCACATATGCAAGAACTGAAATAACATAAGATACAATGCAAGAAAGTTTCTCAATCTTTTCTCTTCTATTAATCAACCTAGTTCAAGGCTCTGTCGGGAAAGAACTAGTAAGAAAACCCAACATCCTTGCCAATATATCAACATTTAAATACATTTTTACATAATTTTACAATTCGAATGAATTCTCTTCTAGGCCCTTCACAAGAGGTCCTTTCCAATATCTTCAATGCATTAAGGGAACTGTGGAAAGACGAAAATTGACCTAGAGGTAAAATAACATAATAAGATGAACAATTCAAGCATACATTCCCATCCCGATTTGCACAATAGGTTCAACGTTGAACCCGACTAGGGAGAAGGTGGATTTTCCCAATAGGAGACATCAACCACAATACCATAACATAGCCCTTTCGAGGCTAAAATCTCAATAACTTCCGTTCTTCCACAAATACCCTTTCGGGGCCAATACTACAAGGATTTTCATTCCTTCACTTCTTCAAATTTCACAATTTCAAAACATGGTATGTGATGACAAGTAGGGGCCCATAACACCTTACCCTCTTTCCCTCTTCTCGTCATGAGAAGAGAATCTACACTATCAAGGTCCAACTAAAGCTCTTCCCCTGTAAATGACCACTTCTTCCCTATCCAAGGGTGAGTAATGCCAACACAACCCACAAAAATCCCTTCGAAAAACAAGCAAAACATGAAGGAAAACCATTCAAGAAAACATGATTCAAACCCTCCCAAGCATACCCAACATACATACAAGCATTTCAATGGAAGCCACAATAACATAAGCATGAACCAAACATAAACAACATGAGTAACATGAACAAAGGAGATGAAGAACCCCTACCTTCACAATATGGTTATGGTAAAATAAACAAGTTGAGAAGAGCTTTTCCTTCCTTTTTCTTCCATCTTGAAAACTTCTCTCTAAAACTAGAGATTGGGTAACAACCACAAAACTTTTCCAAAATGCATCTAAATATGATTCTCACTCAACTAGACTTTAGGTAAACCCCAAGGTGGAGTTTGAATCACCAACTCATGAAGGAGACCATCAATTTTCGCAATCAACCAAAAGTAGGGTTTTTGAGTGACCCTAAAAGTCAACCAAATAGGCTAAGGGGGTGGAAAGTACTCCTAACCCATGCCCTTACTCCTAAGATACTTAAATTTAATATTTTAAAGCCTTAAAGACTTAATAGGAACCAAACAAACGCTAGGAGAAAGGTAAGACCAATTATCAACCTTCAGAGAAAGACACTGCAAAGTAGCACAAATTAGCAAGGGGTACAACTCCATCTTTCCATTAGGTTTCCCAACTAATTATCTTGCACACTCATTGCACACATTAGTAGTTCAATAAATCACATGTATATATGTAAATTACATATTGAAAAAATCATATAAATAAAAAAATCCATTTTCCTAATAATCAATTGTTTATCTCATTCTATTCATATTCTCAACCATTAAAATTGCATAATCAAAGTGTTAGTTTTGCTTTCATTTTCTTCTTCATCATACATGTTCATAAAGCATTAAATCACGAAATCAAGTATCTAAAAGTAAGACATCACACATCATAAAATAGCATAACAATGTTCAGTGCATCAAATAGTGTCTCAACATATTCCGTCATGAGTATCAAAATAATAATGTATCATCTATGTTACAATGGGCCGGGGTGAGGCCTCACAAATCAAAACATGAATCTTTCATTTAAGCAATCCTTTCTTATTTCTACACACCTTTAATCATTAGAAATTACATAATCAACGTAACTTTATTCATTAATTCATATTAAAATACTATAATAATCATCGTTAGGCATGCATATAATTAAACATCTTTAACAACATTAATAAGGCAAAATGAACTATCTGAAAGCATACGACTTAATCATCGACGTACCAAAATCGACAACCTCATTATCAGGTGAACATACCTCGCCTCATTGTTAGTAGCAATTAATGTTTTAAATAGTAGAGGTGATGTAATAGTTCTTGAATCACTAAGTATTAAAACATGGATATATCAACTACTCAAAATTTCATTAGGACATTCACAATATACGTAATACTTCATATCTATTTCCAATCTCCTATAATGGTCTTAACAGAGGGTTCATATTTGATAAGTACATACGAGAGGGTCCTTATATATATGATTGTTGCACAACCCTCGATTTAAATTTTCTTCAATTAGGTCTTGAATTTGGGGAGGGTTTTAAGTGAGTAGTGGTGGTTCTAGATTGTTTTGAGGATCATTGTTCAATGGGTGATTGTTTGGAGGCTGGTTAGGGTCTTCTATTCCTTTTTTTAATGCAAATGAACATATAATTACAATTTAAATAAATAATTTATAAATAAAACTATAAAACTTATGTTTCATTATAAAAGCCCAAATTTACAACAAAAAAACTAAATCAATTTAAAAATGAACTTACTAATAATTGGATGCAATTGGGAGTGATAAATTTGCAAGATCTATCCTATGCCTAATTTTCTATCTGATACTTGATGCTAGGGTCGTGCTTGTTGGGAAAAAATGAAGAAAATAACGCTTGATTTAAAAAAAATTATGCGTAGGTTTCGGGTATCTGATATACCCAATATGCCTAAATAGTCTTTTATTTTTTCAGTATTATAAATGGGGGAAAAAAGTCGAGCAATTTCCAAATCACTTTTGGATGACTTTTGACTAGTTTTTTTTCCACATCACTAGTTTTTGGTCCACCATGATCTTACATGTACCCATTTAATAATGTGTTTGTAACCTTTAATAGAGTTGGCTCCTAATAGAGCTCACTTCAGAAGAGTGACAATTGGTGACACGTTACTCTAGTTTTTCCCAAATTCGATTTCCACGTTAAATCCTAGTGTCATACTTGTGTGGATGTTATTTGAAATGTTTTACATTTTGCAAGTCTGTGTACTATTAGGACAGTGGACTACAAGTTTATGTTATTGATTGTTTGCTATAGAGACCAAGCTATTGAATGTTTAGATTTGAAGTATTTGAAGTGATTAAAAGTTCAATCAGTACATCTAGACTAGAGGATAACTATATATATGTATATATGTATATGTATATATATATATATGTATGTATATATGTATATATATGTATATGTATATGTATGTATATATATGTATATGTATGTATATATATATATGTATATATGTATGTATATATATGTATATATGTATTTATATATATGTATGTATATATGTATGCATATATGTATATATATGCATGTATATATACATACATACATACATACATACATACATACATACATATATATATATATATATATATATATGGCTTTTCATTGGACTACTGATGCTTGAGTTTAGTGTGCAATAAAGGAACCATGGAAACATAATGGGGAAACAAGTTACAACCACATGTTAAAATGATACCGTCGAGGTAAATATTTATAAGATTTGTAAACCTCGTTGTGATGTGGTTATTTTGTAAACATGAGATGTAGGTGTGTAGTATGTATTTTATGTGTAAATTTTGAACGTGTCATGTGTGATGTATAGTGAATTTTGTGTGTGTTATTTGACACTTGTACTTGTTATGTGAAAATGACATGTTCTTTGATGATGGATCATGTGGCCACCTTATCCTGAGTTAAATACCTTAATTGAGAAATTTGACTTATTGCCTTAAATTAGTAAAGAGAACAAGGTTACCACCATAGAAAATTTGATATTTGAAATTTGAAATTACCTAGCATTATGAGGGTCATAAAGTAGCTCTAAGGTGAATTTGTGATAAAAATAAACTCTACCCATGTTAATACTTTAAGTTAGGGGGCTAATAATGACTACTAAGGTGCCTAGAAGACCTAGAAGACCCCAAAAAGAATGCATTTTATATTGAATCCGAAAATGAGAGTGATATATAGAAGCATGGTCAAATTAGAAACTCACTTGGTCATTATCTATCTTTAGAGAAAACTAGGGTTTGGAGGAAGACGAGAAGGAGCTCTACTACAACTTTTCATTTGCCATTGCTTGGAGTGAGGTTGGTATCCGCGATCTATGATATTATTCATTTACTTGTCAAGTTGATATAGTGTTCTTCATTCGAAGGTAAATTTGGTGTATTGTAGATGTGGTTTGTGAAAAAGATCTTTTTGTTTGAAGTGTTGCATGTGAGAAGTTTATGTGATTCCTTCCTTGAATCTTGTTTTCTTTCATGTTGTGTGTTTGTGTAATGGGTGTGAAGCATCACTCACCCTTGGGAGGGAAGAGATGCTTGGGTGAAGGGGTTTGTTGGGCTCACTCATGTAGTTGAGGAACTCTCCCATGTTGGAGATGATTTTTTTTTTATGTGTTCAATGGAATGTGGTCTTCTTGTTTACTTGCATTTTTGGAGGTATAATGAAGTGTGTGAAGAGGGAAGTCATTGTAAGCATCAAAAGGGCATGCTGATAATGAGAATATGTGCATATTTGTGAATCATAGTTTTGGAAATCCTCCTCATGGAGAGAGAGCCCACCTTCACCCTATAACTTGATTCAATTGTTGAATCTTTGTGCAAGGCTTGGGTTGGGTTGTCATGTAATGTATTGCGTAGTGTTTTGTTATATTGTTGTGATCATGTATGTTATGTGAATGTGTAGTGTGCAACCATTTGTGCCTTGTTTCCCCAAGCTTGGGGGTGGCCTTCTTGAGGCCTAGGTTGGGAGGTGAGCCTCCATGCTTCCCCTTTCTTGTCTCTCTATTGCAGGTTATTCTTGAAGATATTAGAAACTTGGAGTTTCATGTAATCCTTCCATGGCATAGGATAAGAAGACACTATTGTATTGTATTGAGTAGAGAGAAAATCCACCTTGTTCTGTGTTTATATTTGTAATTGAAAAAGTATTGTTTGTTCTAGTTCACTTGTCAAGAGAGAACATAATTCATCTATGTATTATGGAATAGGTATTTCCATTGTGTGTAATATGATATATTGGTTCACCACCTTATGTTCAAGTTGATAAGTGAGTAGTATGGAAGAAATAAAAGGACTTTGATAAAGAATTTCATTGAATTGTTATTAAAGTTTCATTCTCTTAGGTAGGATTGCATTGAAGAAAAAGAATTAGAGTCAAGAATAGGAGATTATAGTTTTGTTATTCTCATTTCCTATAATCTCTTTTGAATAAATTATATATAATTGTGTTCAATCTTGATTCATATTGCATGTGGATTTTTACTTCCAATTCCTAGAGAATTCATAGTCATGAAGGAGATATCATTAATAAAATTAGAGTATATGATGTTCATAAAATTATATGCAAAGTTTTCATTGTGCCTCGTAAATTAGTATCTTGCAATTTTAATCTTGATAGTGATGGTATAGTTATTATGTAATAACAATTAGAATGCATTATATAGAATAAGCATTAGAATACAAAATGTAATGTTCAATATATAATAGCTCAATCATAAAACAACCATAAGTAAATTGTTTAAGAACAAAGTAATTAAGCAACTTGAAAAAAAAGAAGTGCCTGTAGATGCATATTTAGTCTTTGGAAAATGTATGGCATTACAAAAAGTCTCTCTTCAAAAAATACAGTTAATAAAATATTAGCTTTAGAATAAGATAAAAATATTTTTTTCCTTGCAATATTAAATTATATATGTCCACTAACCCAATAATGTAGGCTACCCATGAAGTCAATCAAATAAATATTGATGTGTGTTAAAATGAAGTACCCTATCAGTCAACAACAATTAAAATAATCAATTGACAAATATATTAGAAAAAATAAAATACACTAACCCCATCCTAGGAGGTGTCCTAGTCTTAAATGCTGATAGGAGTGGTCTTTTAAAAAATAATTTTAAATTGCAACTTGGGGGGTGGGGAAGGACAAACCTTCCCCCTTTCCCCTTTTCTTCAAGGTGGCCATGCTTTAAATAGGGGGGGGGGGGAGGGGGAGAGTTTTTATGCAGGTGGCTTGGTAGCATGCCTCCCACCCTCCTCCTTCCCACGTGGGAAGAGAGAGAGGGGATGGGGTATTGGAAGTGGTAGGGGGTAGGTATAGGTATAGGTTTGGGAAAATGTGTTGGGTAGGAGTTTTAAATGCTTTATTATTATTATTTATTTATTATGGTAAAGGGTATTAAGGGTTAGATTAATAGGAACCTAAATGGAGTAGATTAGAAAAGGGGTGTTAGTTGTTGACTTATTTTTTTAAAGAAAACACACACACACATGTGCATGCATGCACACACACACACACATATTATTAAATCAGACATGTGTTATAAGTAAGATAACATATATATAGTATTAGCAAATATAGTAATTATAATATAAAATTTAGTAATAATAATATTAAATGATTAAAATAAAAGATGCATATTAAGAATAGTAGGCATGGATAAATTTAAAGTATTATTATTATTATTAATAATATCAATAATAAAGTTTAAGCTAAGATGGGACATAGAATTAGTTAGTAATGTAAATTTTTCTTTAAAAGTTTTATATATATACATGTTAGTATTATTATTTTGGGTTGTTTTAATATTTCAATTATGAGTAGGTAGAGGTAAGCTAGGTTATAGGAAATAATGGTATTTAAATTTAATTAATGGGAGTATAAATATGGGTTAAATAAAATTAATGAAGAAGGTTGTTTATTTTGAAGGATTAGGAATGTATTATGTCAAAAAAAAAGATGGGTAGCATTGCTAGTTATCAAAATTCATACTCTTTTTGGTGGCATGATAACTCAATATTTATTAAATACATTGATTCTCTTCTTTTCTTCATTTGAGGAATATGTTGTGGTAGGGCAACTTGTAGTTGAAGTACTAGGACAATCATAATACAAATTCTCATTCATAATCCTTAGAACCTTTGCAACTTAATGAACCCAAGATTGAAACTCCCTTGCACAACAGAGTGTCTAAGTTGGAGTATAGAAGGTGATGGGCTTATAACCATAACATCTTAAAACTTAGTTTCACATCCAGTAATTAGCAGTCAGGGGACCATCTCATAGGTGACTTGTAATCTAGTTTATGAGCAGAGCCATTTTTTTTCCATCAGCTAACTTCAACATCTCCAAGTTAAAGTAATGATTTTGCATCATCTTATCAAATCAAAAACTCAAATAGTCAGCAATGTTCGAATATGGGTGTAACCCATAACCTCAGAATACAACTTATACACATTCAGTTATAATAGTGTACCTTTCAAGCATTACCACAACCTAACATGAGTATCAACTCTTTCAAATTTAACAATAGGATATTTGACAAAGTTAAAAACATTATTCTATCAACACAAAATATAATAAAATAAACTTATCAAAAAAAAAAAATTGTTGTTGTGTTTTTTCCTTGTAGAATTTTGGGCATGACAGTGGTAGCCAGGGGCTTTTTTTTCATTTAGAATAGGACAATCTTTTCTTCTATGCCCTTCTTTTTTGCACAAATAAGATGCATTCAAGCCACCCATGTATGAGATTCAATATTCAATTGGGGAATTACCTAGATCTAGCCAAATGACATTAGACACATCTATGCCTAGATAGATATTGAGAAGAACACACACATCCAAATTAGAAATTAAACTATTAGAATGAACAACTTAAAAAATCCTACCTATTGGATCCAAAATTTGAGGAATAAAATTCCATACAAACGGTGGGATATTCCTGATTGTAAGCCACCTTGGACAAGATAATGTAAGAATTTTTGTCATTGACGACCTCCATAGACCAAGGTAGAGCTCTAAATTTACACCAACCCACTCTCCAAATTTTTCTTTCAACAATGGCTCTTTGTGATTCAGGGTTAGAGAAAATCAATATGAATAGACCTTTTTGAATTATCCGACATAAAGAGTAGTGGAGCCCTAATTTTTTCCTCTAGATATTATGCAACCAATCATTTAGAAAATTTCTTGAGGGTAAAGAGGATGGGTCCATTGTAGCAAAAAAATTAGCACAATTTCTAAGCCCTCTTTTCTCCATGTTCAACTCTAACTACATTTGTGTTGGTATGTTTTCCATTGCACCAAAAGCTCAAGATGTCAACAAATGTCACAAACACCAAACTTAACTAGATCCATGAGAGGTGGTTAATCCTTGTCACAAACCCTAAAGGAGGTGCTGACCACCAATTCAACAATCTCCCCCTCAACATTGACTAAGGGTTCCACATTGACGGAATGAAGGAAAGCTCCCAAGATTTGAAACCGTGACCCAAGGCTTTGATACAAATTGTTGGTATGTTTTCCATTGTGTAAAAAGCTCAAGCTACCAATAAACGTCACAAACACCAGACTTACCCAGATCCATGAGAGGCGATTAAGCCATGTCACGAACCTTGAATGAGGTGTTGACCACAAAGTCAATAATTTGTTCGCTAGGTTTAGCAATGAATTTAGGGGAAACTAGTTTCTTATCTCCATCTTCATCTCTCTAGGCAATGTCTAAAATGGAAGCAATGGCATTTGAAGCTGGGACACTTTTGATGACTTTTGCTCTTGGTTTGATGACTTGGGATCCTTGCAACGCTTGCTTGAACAACCTATGAACCTAGTTTTTTCCAGAGGGGTGCTGGCCATGGTTATTGTCCTTAACTGTCTCCTTCACCTAGTAAAGATGACAAGGGTTTCTCAAGAATTTTCAGACGAAGTGAAAATGATAGAAGAAAAGGGGAGAATATGTATAAAACCTTTGGAGGATGAAGCATTAATGCCATTCCTAGGGGACAAAGAAGTCATTAATTGGTAGTGCAACACAATGAAGAGGGCTCTACAGAGCCAAGTTGTAGAGCCCTCTTGCCCACACTAGCATTATTCAAATTTTCTATAATTCCAACAAGGGACTTATTTTTTAGAAAAATGCAAAACTATTTATTCTCCATGTTAACCTTTCTTTATCTATTTACAAAATATTAGTCATATGAATTTATTTAAATGTATATTGATCAATAATGAAGGAAACTTCATTTACCTCTCTCCCTACCTCCATCACTTAGGAATCCTCACATATGTCATCGACAATGAACTCACCTCACTAAGTTTGACCCAAATAGGTTTGTATGGTTGTCAGATTGATCTCATACTTAAACTATAATGTTATCAATGATAAAATAATAAATAAATAACATGATCAAGAATTCAAATTCTAATTTACCTAAAGTAATCTCTGATTGACAAATGTTGGCTAAGTGAGACAAGATACAAAGCCTTATTGACCCCCATCCATCACATCAGGCGTTTCCTAGGACAATTAAAAATATAAATTTTACAATGATGAAAATCATTTCTTTGTAATGTAAGAACATTGTGATAAGTAACAAATAAACCAAAAATATACATACTATAGGGCTCTCGTTGCAAATGGAAATGTCTGAGGGTCTGCGATGGTGAATCTGGGTATCTCCATCATTAAAGGCCATCCCCTATAAAATAAACAATACAACAACATCTCATTAGTACAAACAACTAAAAAGTACACACCTCTCTATATATGCATTTAATGACTTTAAAACATATAATTACCTTCCCCTTATCACTGGTCGGTGGCACAATCCCCTCACACTATCCCTCATTGATAAGTGAAACCTGCAAGAGAAAAATAAGATGAGAAATCATGTAAAATACAACATCAAATATAAAAATAACTAGTAATAGGACCTTGACAAAGATTCTTGTAGATAACGCAAGTGTGTTGCACACATACATGTGAGGAAGTGCCAAACATACTAGTGCCAACATCATCAATATAGGGAGACAACAATGAGCTAGTCTAGGTGACTTGTATACTGGTCAAATGATGAATGGCTCTATCAGATGATGCACTAGCCTTAGAGATGACATCATGATGATGGACTTGAGGAGGGGCAGGGATATCAGGTGGGGGGGAACAAATATAGTGGCTTTCCTTTGCTTTGCCTTGGGTCTATTTTCCACCTCCTACACCCATATTCAATCTCATGCTCCAATAATTAACTTTTGACCCTTTGACAAACTCAACATATAATTTTTTCAAAATATATATGGGCACCTCCAAATTATTACGTCATGGTTTTTCAAAAATCATCCACCAATGATCTCAAAAATGAGTTCTAATGGCCTCGTTAGTGCACTATTTGATTGACATATTTGGCTTTCTAGGGTCAACTACTATACCAATTTTTGGGTTGAAAAATAGGTTGGTTAATTCATTTTTACTAATTTTAAGGGCCCCAACCCCATTGTAATCCAAACCATCATCAAACTGGCACTGCATCTCATTACACCAACAAAGAGCTGCATCATGTTGCTTAGCAAGGGTCTCAATATTAGCCATAATTGTATTAAAGGTGGCTAACACGGGAGATCAAATATGGGTAGTGTTATATGATTGTTGCATAACCCTCAATTGATTTAGATTTTCGTCAATTATATCTTGAATTTGGGGAGAGTTTTAAGGAGGTAGTTGTGGTTCTGGATAATTTTGAGGATCATTATTCGACAAGTGATTATTTAGAGGCTATTTAGGGTTAGCATTACAACTTGAATAAGAAAATTATAAATCAAACTAAGAAACTTCTATTTTCATTATAAAAACCTAAATTTACAAAAAAATAACAAACTAAATCAATTTAAAAATGAACTTACTAATAGTTGGATGCAATTGGGAGTGACAAATTTGCAAGACCTATCATAAACTTGATTTTCTATTTGATATCCGATGTTAGGGCCATGCTTGTTGGGAACAAATGAAGAAAACAAAACTCAGTTAAAAAAAAAAAAATCATGTGCAGGTTTCGGGTATCCAATATACCTGATATGCCTAGGTAGTCATTTTTTCACTTTGTTATTAGGAATGGCGGAAAAAGTTGGAGTAATTTCCAAATCACTTGTGGACATTTTTAGACTATTTTTCTTCCACATCACTAGTTTTTGGTCCACCATGATCCTACACATGCCCATTGAATCGTGTATTTGTAACCTTTAATAGGGTTGGCTCCTAATATAGCTCACTTTAGAAGAGTGAAAAATTAGTGACATGTTACTAGTAGTTTTTGTGAAATTGAGTTTCCATATTAAATCCTAGTGTCATACTTGTGTTGATGTTATTTGAAATGTTTTACATTATGCAAGTTTGTTCCTATTAGGAAAATGGATTGCAAGTTTATGTTACCAATTGCTTTTCCCTTGCCTTTCCTTCCTCTAAGTTATTCATAATCATTCTAACAATAGAAACCATTCGTAGGAAAATCAAATTAATAATTTTGCATGTGAAGGAGGTCTCCACCTATGTGAAATCTCCTTTAATTAAATTTAGAATGCCCATTTTCCTAATTCTCTCTACACAATGTCTTCAAGTCATGGTCCAAGTGTTTTGTTTATAATATGTATTGATTGAACTGATCGGAACATATGAATTTGGGAAGCTTGTTCACTACATTTTATAGAAACATTGTTGGGATTGGAATAAGGGTTAGCATTGTAAGGTTATATTATATGGATAATATTGTATCTCTTGAGACCTCATGTGGGTATTTTTCTAGTTATACAAAATAGATGATGCTACTTTCCATTTTTCTTTGTGGATTGTAAATATGGAAAGGAATAGTAGAAAATGTTGGTCAACTACTAGGGCAATTTTTCTTCAATTTAGAAAGAAAAGTTTGACTTGTAATATAGTAAAGAGAAGAATTTTAAAAAACCATATTAGGAAAATATGATATTAGGTGGATGTTGAATCACTATTTAGGTCTAATCCAATGTGTTGTAAAAGATTAATTCTTCATTTGAAAAAGGATTTTCAAGCTTAATTATTACTATATTTTTAAATCTCTCAATTTAGAAATGTTTCTTGATTCACAATACAATTTTTGACTTAAATTAGAATTTATTTTGCCAAAAAATATCTCAAATTGTCCAATGTGATTGGGTTAGATAGTGTTTTTAGATAGGAATGACTATATGGGGTTTTTAGTACACCTGATTTAATAATTTATTTGTATTTATTTAATAAATTAAAATTCATAGCCGGGGCCCTAGCTCGGTTGGCTAAATCTTCTCTGTTGTAGGGGGTTGGTCATGGGTTCTAGTCTCCCCCGTCCTCATGGTACCGGTGGGCGTGTCGCGCCAGTGCTACCAGTCACATTAAAAAGTTTACCCAACACACTTTAAAATTTAAAAAATAAATTAATTAAAAAAAATAAAAAAATTCATAAAATATTTATATCAATTTTTAAATTTAATCAATAAATATAAATAAATTATCTAATCATATGCATTTTGGCTCTTACATAGACATTGCCTTTTTAGACACCAACAATTTGAAAACTGAGTTACTTCATTGATATATTTGCTCTATTATTTTCATTTTCTTCACAAATAAAGTACAATTAATTAGTCATATTTGGCTTTCCCTTAGAAAATGATTGACAAAGACTAGCAATAGTAGTTTAATATAGAAACAAATAAAAACTCTCTAACTAGCGAAAAGAAAAACCAAGACTAAGGAAATATAAAGTTCCTACCCCAAAATATTCCAAAGATTCCTCTTAATGACTGAGCCTTTTACTAAAATTTCCTCTACTTTCCCTAAGGTATATATTATTCTTTATCATTTTTTTCTCCTCTCATAGTTTGCATGCACTATTAAATAATCTTAATTTTTATATTACTTTTGGGTTGTAGGAGCAATTCTCTATAAAGAATATTGACATGTCGTCCTCTAATTCTTTTATTAGAGGCTACATATTAAAAACTTTGATTCTGAGTGGTGTCTTCTGTAAGAGATCCTTGACTCAATTTGAAGCTTGAGCTTCTACATATAATGAATCTCCAAGAACAAAATCTGACATGCAACTTGAATCTTTATTTAGAAAATTACTATTTTGTTATCCAGAAAGATACAATTATTTTTAAATACTATTATCAAATAATATATAATTTAATTTCAGAGTAACATGCACTAATTTCTTGACTACGTTCAATTCTTCTCTGCCACGAGTTGAGATTCCATTAAACTTATGTGAAATATTGTTCAAACATGAACCTATCATCACTCATTTCTCCTCATCCTTTGTTCCAATACTACTATTGATTATCTGTATAGAAAAACATTTGACAATAGTGAGTAAGTTTCTAGAATCCATAGAAATTTTTTGTGTGCTGCTATTGTGTTGGGAATCTTTTATCAATATTTTGGATCACATTTCATGAACCATTACCACAATGTAAGAGAGAGCCAAATTTCTATCCCAAAGAAAAAATCAAAGAACGTTTGATAATTTATAAACAAATATTTTTTAAAATGTTAAACACATGAAAAGTTTAATTATATACAAATAAGTATATTTAAATAAATAAATTTATATAAAATTATAGAAAGATAAATATATTAAAAATATAAATAGATTCAATTTCATATCTATTTAAATAGATTTAATTTTAAATATAAATTTATTTATTTAATAAAAAAATATAAACAACTCTTACATATATAATAAACTTATAAATATTTATCAATGCATTTATAGATATCAGTAATTTAATGAAAATTTGTACTTACATGTTGTGTTGATTAATTTATATTTCTATTGTCACAAAAAAAAAAATCATTTTAATTTCTTTCATATTTGTATCTAATGATTTTATTTATACTTATTTTGTTCTTATGAATAAATATTTATCTCATTAACAAATATATCTTTGGTAATTTGTACAAATTATTTCATATTTGTATCTAATGATTTTATTTATACTTATTTTGTTCTTATGAATAAATATTTATCTCATTAACAAATATATCTTTGGTAATTTGTACAAATAAAATAAACTTAATGAGTTAATTTCACCATTTGCGAATAAGGAATGAAATTTTGTATATCTAGGTTATAGTGTTTCACCCTTTGTGATGAATAACATGGAAACAGTTGTTATAGATGGATAATATAAAATAATGTTTTTTATTCACTTTTGTGTTCTAACTAATCAAGTCAGTTTTTACTGAATTCTCTAATATAAAAAATATAATGATTTCAATATATAATAATGCTATCATCTTAAAAATGGAATAATACATAACTTTTTTTCATGAATTGGATCTTATAGTTTACAATTATTGTCATTTGCTTTCTAATAGAAAGAAATGGTCATTTTGAATTGATATTGTAGACATATTTAATTACTTTCCCAATACCTATTTGATACTTCTAAATAAAATAACATTGTTGACTTTAAAGTAAAAGGTCAAAATAACTCATTTGAATTGATAGTGCATACACTTACATAGACCACTTGGTAAAATTCAATAATCAATCCTCTAACTAAGCTTCTTTTCCTGAAAGCTTTCTAAGCTTTGTCTATTTATTATTTTTGTACTCTATTTTCTACACACCAAAACAAAAAACCTTTTCCCATTCATCCCAATGAACACTACAAAGTCTTAAAAGTCTCTATTTCTAAAGAATCTTGATCTATCATTGTGCAATGTTTGAAGATGTAAGTTGGTAGAATCTATAGCAAGATAAAAAAACAAATAATAGTTTATATTAATAATATCACATTCAATTATCAACATGTTCATGAATTGGTTCATGACAATGAGTTGCAAACAATGTTCCAACAATAAGTAGAACATACAACATGATCACAATTTCACCAAATATTGCTTAACATCTGAAATGCGAAAAGTAGAACATACAACATAATCACAATTTCACCAAATATTGCTTAACATCTGAAATGCAAAAATAAGACAAGAAAATTAGTAACACTTGATGATACACATAAACAAACAACTTACGCCAAGTAAAAAGAACAAATTGACAACTCTACGCATTTGTTTACTATGAATGATTTGTTCAAATTACAAAGCTAAATAATATTACAACAATTGATTCAAATTAGACAACTAAATAATATTACAATTTGAAGTGTCAAATTGCATTGAGTACTACTACAAGCACTAGGCATAATGGAAAGCAAAAAATGGTTGATATACAAAAAGTAAATGGGCTATAACTATTGTAACTCTTCAAGTGCAAATGCTAATTTATGTGCATAAAAAATAGGACACGGCAATCCTCTATTTTGAAAATCGAAAACATCATGAATTTTTCTGAAAACTTCAACATTTGATCTTCATGATCTGTGTAGTTTGTAGTCCAAAACATCAAAAAACTTTAAAAAAAAAAAAAACAAAATTTTGATGAATCTGGAAAAAAAATTTGACTTTGTATATTTTGTCGTCCAAAAAAAATGCTAGAGAGCCGTACACTCGAGGGACCCCATTCTGAATTTTGTCAGGCATAGCAGATGACATGACCACACTCTTCTTCTGAACGTGCGTTCATGAGAGGAAACAGTCTGTGAGCCTACGACAAGGCACTGTTTCTGATTTCGACATTACCGGCTCTCATTTTTTTTTCATTCTATCGGTTCTCAGCCATACAAAGTAGAATGTTAATTGATCATGTTTGCCTATTGTTTTGTGACGTTGAATTCTGTTTTTATTGTTAAGTTTCGAAAACAATAGAATTGCTTATTCTGTTACAACATTGATTTCTCTATACTGGAATCTTACATTTTGGTTTATTCACTCATTCAGCAACAACAGAGAAAATGTCTGGAGAAATAAGAGAGACCCATTTGCATGCAGTAATCGTGCCATTTGCTTCACAGGGTCACGTCAGCCCTCTCATGAATTTTGCAGAGCTGCTGGCCATGCGGGGATTCTTCATTACCTTTCTCACCACCGAATGGGTCGAACACCGACTTCTAAAAGCAGCCTCCAAAGATGCAGCGGCAAGTGACCGTGGTATTAGAGAAAAGGGCCTCAAATTTCGATTCCTGTCTCTTCCAGACGGCTTACCGCCTGAACATGGCCGAACTGCCCAGGTTGGTGAGTATTTTTTAGCGCTGCAAAGATTGGGCCCTGCTATGGAATGTATGTTAACTGCAGCAAATAAGTCTGTCCCGCCAATCACTTGCATTGTTTCCGACAGTTACATGTCTTGCACGGCAGAGGTCGCTAAGAATCTTGGTGTGCCGAGAGTCATCTTCTGGACTACTTGTACTGCAAACGCCATTGCTCAGACCAACGCCAATATTCTGCTTTCTCAAGGACATATTCCAGTTACAGGTATTCTTATATCACCAACGTCTATATTTTCTCTGTATAGTCAGTATTTTAGTTTAAAACTCAAGTTTTAGTGTCTGATGTCTAAACAATCTGTTTTCTTTCTTTATACATATTTCAATTAAGTCATAAGATATCTTTTATGCAGAGGATGATTTGAGATCCAAAGACAAATTGATTACATCTCTTCCTGGAAGAATTCCTCCATTAATGCCAACTGATATAGTCTCATTCTACCGCGAAAAACATGTCTCTGAAATCATTTACAGTGCCTTTCTCTATGAAGCTCGCATCCAAAACATTGCAGATTACATACTGGTAAACACTTTTGAGGAGTTGGAAGGAGGCAAAGAAGCTCAAATGGGTCTCAGTATTAATGGCTGCCCTGCTCTGGCAGTAGGCCCTGTTTCTCTTCCAAATTTCTTGGAGGGTAAGAATTCTATGTTCAGTATGTGGGAAGAGGATAAAACTTGCCTACAATGGCTAGATTCCAAACCCACGCAATCAGTGTTATATGTTTCCTTTGGTAGCATTGCTGTAAAATCTGAAAAACAATTGCATGAACTGGCTCTCGGACTAGAGGCTTGTGGATATCCTTTCTTGTGGGTACTTAGATCTGACATAGCAGAAGGAAAGTCTGTAGAGTTACCAGAGCGTTTCATGGATCGAACCAAGGGTCGAGCTCTGGTTGTCAGCTGGACCAAACAATTGCAAGTAGGGTATTTTATTTGTTTTGCTTATTTATAACAATTTTATTGTGTTACTTCAGTAATCCCACAAGAACTTTTTGGTGATTACAGGTACTTTCCCATCCTTCAGTGGGAGGATTCCTTACACACAGTGGATGGAACTCTACACTAGAGGCAATCAGCATGGGAGTTCCTATGATCGGATGGCCTTATTTTTCTGATCAGTTTATTGATTGTCGATTTGCTAAAGATGTTTGGAAAGTTGGTTTAGATTTTGAGGGAGTTGATGCTGATGAATTCAAATTGGTCACCAAGGAAGAGATTGAAAATGTTGTCAAAGATGTGATGGAAGGTCATGTGGGAAAGGAGCTGCGGAGAAATATACCAAGGTTCAAGGAGGCAGCTACTACGGCAGTTATGCCAGGGGGCTCTTCTTTTGAAAATCTCAACACATTTGTTGAAGATATGCAAAAGATAGCCAAATCAAAAGTCTAAGGAGCTTTGAGGAACGTTTTATATCTGGTCTATTTTATAAATTTGAATTACAATTTTGGTTTATTTGAAAAGAGTTATGAGTTTTCCATTATGAAAATTCTAATTTGGAAGATGGGGCAACTTCATATAGGAATATAATAACATATCATGTAATTTTTATTTTATTTATTAATATTTTTTTATTAAATAATAAATATCTATTTCAAAACTTATTAGAATAATTAAGTATTTAGAGTAAAAGATATTTTGATTGTGTAAACATTGTTTGTTAGTAGACTTGATTTTTAAAAAAAATTATAATAACTTTTATTATTAATTTTTAAAATATCATATGTTTCTAAACATACACAGAAGATTTCATAACTATGAAACCACATACAATCACATTGACCTGGTATTAAGATATTACACAAGCTAAAAACCACTAAACCTAGACACTAGAAACTAATAGTAATTACATATCCTAATTTAGAAATATACATCCCTTTTACAATCAATATAGGCTTTTGAGCTATTAATAGAGAAACTGATAGCAAATCCATAAGTTGATCTACAAATGTATTTGCCCCTTTACAATGAAAATAGGCTTTTAAGATATTAATAATAAAATAACTTCTCTTGTTAAGGAGCATCATGTATAGTCATTTAGGAACATACTACTCAAAGCAAGGCATAAATTGTGTGCACATCATATTCTAAGGATATATTATTATTTCATGTGTAATAAGAATAAACTCGCATGACATGTTTAACAATAGTTCTAGGTACTACTTTCTGTGTAGTTATATTTAGAAATAGAGCATAGAGGTAAAATATTGTAAGATTAAAGGAAGCAACATGTAAATTGTTAGTCTCATAATGGTTTTGACATTTGGGTGCCAACACACTTAACCACTTTCTACATTAAAGCCAAGTTCCAACAGGTGCTGAATGATTTTCAGGTGTCGAGCAATTTTGAGGTGCTGAGTGAAGATCACGTGCCGAATGATCTTCAGGTGCCGAGCAATCTTTAGGTGCTGAGTGAAGATCAAGTGCCGAGTGACTACAAGTGTCGAGTAATATTTAGGTGCCGAGTCATAAATGATGTCGAGCAAGATAGAATCACTACAAGAGCTGAGTGAGCTAGTTTCTTATATGTGCTGAGCATTGGGAATTAGAAAGTGTCAAGTAAGACAAAATGCACATGAGTTTGAAAAGGCACAAACTCAAATGTAAACCATTTTTATGGCTGACATATGATGAATCTCAAAGGATCTAAGTGATAAGATTGAATCTTTTGTATTTCCTATGCAATCTACATGCAGCCAATAAGAAAAATGGAGAAGGCATGCAACCAATAACAAAAGTGCAAGGAATGAGCAGGAAATAAAGATTCAATATGGATCGTAGATCCATACCTAACCTTAAGTCTTTGAAAGTCTTTATAAGGAAGATGAAATCTCATTTTGATAATGAAAAAGAAGTTTATGGGGAAGCCATAGTGAAATTTAGAGTGAAGAGTGAAAAGACTTAGAGGAAAAGAATAGCAATTAGATATTTTGTTGATCAAAACAAAACAAGAGATACAAACATATATCAGATCTCAGAGAATCAAAATCAAAGAGAGCAGATCAAGTACCCGAGTTCAGAAATCAAGGATTATAAGCTATCAGGTTTATTATACCTAATACTCTCTAGCAATAGTATTAGAAAGGAAATCCTATGTTGATAGGTTAGCTTAACAGCTAGGTTATAAATCCTTTAACAGGGTGACACTTAATGAAAAGTGTTTGTAAATCCTTTAATTAGGTCACTATTGATACAGTGTAAAGCCTTTAACAAGGAAGGCCTTTCATAGGGTAGACCATCATAAGTGGTCAAAACAATTATTGCTATAGTAATTTTGTGGGTATCATCCTGACCCCAGTTTTACCTTCTTATTCCTAGAGGGTTTATGGGTTACCAAAATCTAGTGTTATGTGTTGTTGATGCATGTGTCCCCCCCCCCCCCCCCCCCCCCACACACACACCTCAGAAGCATTCTTCCCATTTGAATATTCCAACAATTAGTATCAGAGCTTAGGTTCTCACAAGGTAAAGCCTAACAGCTTGGAGAAAAAGTCATAAGATGGAGGTCTTCAAACTTGGAAAGATAATAGAAAATCAAGTAATTGATGTTCAACTTGCTCTACACAAATTGGAGGAAGCCAGAGAAGAATTACAAAAATCCTTAAAAAAAGGAAGGATATAGCCATAGCTGAAAATGATACAAACTACAAGGAGATTGATACCACAAAAGTGTTTGCCAATGGTGATACTAAAGAGTTCGATGCAACAATAGTAGAACTGATGAAAATGAATAAATCTCAAGTAGAAGAAATCATAATCTTGAAGATTGAACAAGAATCACAAGCCATAATGCTTTGTGAAGTGACTGAACAAAAGAAAAGGGCTATTGAAGAAAAAGCCATGATAGAAGATGACAAGAGAAATCTTACAAATAGATTGGAGGAAAAGACAATTGAGTTTGAAAGAATCTCAAACATGCAGCTAGAAACCTTAAGCCAGATGATGAATGCACATCATGAGCTGAATATGAAGGACATTGAGATCTCTACATTGAAGATGCAAAATGAACAATTGTAGAATGATTTGAGAAGAGAAAAGAAAACTTTAGAGAGCTTCAACAAACCTAATGAAGCCATCAAGTACTTTGAGCAGTTACTAAAATCCCCAAGGTCCAACAATGACACTCAGGGATTAGGATATACCAGCACTGAAGAAGGAGAGTCATCCAAGATTGCAAAAGAAATGAACAACAAAGGTAAGAACACCAAACCTACCTATCATTTCTGTGGTAAGAAAGGACACACTTCTAATGTGTGTAGGAGCAATAATGCCCATCAACATGATAACCCTAAGAGTGCAAGCTATTGTCATAAGTGTAAGAAGCAAGGACATGAGGCACATGAATGCATAACTAGGATTATTAAGACACCAAGATTTGAAGGTCACTGCTACAATTGCAAGAAGTATGGACATAGAGCCTTTGAATGCAGATCAAAGCCCATGTGGACATTAAATCAACTAGCAAATACAAAAGGCAATGGAAATCACTACTGTTGGGATTACAACACTAGGTATAACTATCATTACAGTCAGGAATATGGACATGTTCCTAAAAATTGCATAAGGACACATTTCAAAGGAAACTACAATAGATGGTTGAATCAAACCACATGTTTTAGTTGCTTAAAAGACTGGTCATATCAGTAGGGATTGCCCAACAAGGTCCAAGGCACCAAGTTCTGAGTTCAACAAAGGGAAGGCAACGGTAGGTGTTGAACACATCAGAGGAGAGATGAATAAGACATGGAAGAAGAAAAATGAGTGCAACACATCAAGCGAAGGAATCACTTCACCCAATGGGTCAAGTGATCACACTTCATCAAACTAAGCATGAATAAGGTGTATGGGACTGATATACAAAGTTATATCATACATCAGTCCCAAGACAAAGAAGTATTGCAAAGAAGAAATCAGCATAAGCAAAGATGCCAAGTCAAAATTTGAAGTTCTTGCAAATACTGTTGAGTCATCCTCAGATGCCGAGTAAAGCTCCAATGCATGCAGAGTTGCTAATAGCGATTGAGTTTATGGTTGATGCTGAGTTGAGAAATGTCAATGGAAGCCAAGTCATGTTGAAACCTTCAAGTGTCGAGTTTATAGCTGTACAAGCACTAAGCATTTAATGCTATGTTTTGAAGGGTATAAGGTCAATTTTTGATCATTTCTTGCCATTCAAACACAGAGCAAAGACAAGAAGAGCACAAGAGAGATCAAAGAACTAAACTGAAGCCATTTGCACAAATTTCAATAGTGATTCAACATAAATTTCGTCGATCAAAGGTATTTATCAAGTGCCGAGCTACGTAGTGTTAAAGTTTTAATCTTTTAAAACCCTAGATTGGTATAATGGATTCTAGTTCTAAGAACCCCAAGGGAAAAGAAGGTCACGAGGTTTAGCTGGTCAGTAATGAGGTTAAACAACTTGAATTTAGGTCAATTCCAGAAGTCGCCTACAAAAATGACCCTGTTGGTGCATTATCCATTATTCCATCCAAAGTAGTCATGGTGTAGGATGTACGAAAGTGTTATAAATGCAAAATTGGTGCCATAAGTGATCTTGAAATATTCCAAGCCTATGATAAACTATGCAAGAACAAGATTGTGAAGGATGAATTCTAGATAGTCGAGAGAAAGGGTTTGATCAATGCCCTAGTTTACCCTATAGGATTCAAAAATGAATGGATACGAATTATTTTAAGAAGAATTCACAATGGATGTTTTTGTCTGGAAAAAGGTCCAGTAAAGATTACAAAAAGATAGTGCATAGAGTTATGGGTTTCCCAACCCTAGATCAGACTAAGACCCTCCACAATGATTCCAAAGAGATCATTGAAAAGAATACAGGTGCAATATGGAATAAGAGGGGTATGATTATTGATACCATAATTGATCCTCTTCTAGATTTTGCTGTGAGAATAATATCCCACAAATTCTATCAATCCAGTAGATTGAACAGCATGCCATGCATAGCTGTTGATGTGGCCTACAAACTGGTAAAGAGAGATTACACATATGATCTATCAAAACTTTTGTTGCAACAGATAAATGAAAACCTAGGAGCAATAAGGAGAACAAAAGGTGCTCAATGCAAATTCAGTTTTGTTCTTATGTTTATATTCTTTTATATTATGGAAGAGTTTCCTTCTATAGAAAAGATGAATTGGAATCCTAACAAAACTATAATTAGAAAAATTAATGAGTTCATTGATCAGATGGGTGACAACTTTGAAGCCCATATGACAAGCTATTTTGAGGATATCAAGAAATCCATGAAGCAAAGAGTAAGAATACTAGTTTCCTTAGTGGAAAAATATATCAATGACATATGCTTCTTAGTTGATATTGATTTCACCTATATCCAAGCAGCAGTTCAAAGGGTGAGATGGCTAAGGCCATTTGGTTATGAACTAGATGTGGATGAAGCATCGGCAACAATCACTACATTGCTTATAGAGGAAATAGACAAGTCTACCAAGCCTTTTGGCACATATGATGTTGTTAAATCCAAAATTGAAATAGAGTTAAAGACTGCCTCTGTAATGAAGAAGAAAGATAAATTGGTGAAGAAAATAAAGAAGAAATTTGGTGAAGGAATTGAGGTGGAAGCAGAAGAAGAAGATGATGATGATGATGAGGATGAACAAGGGCAAGGCCAAATGGAATTGACTCAAGGCCTAGGTGAAGATAAGGAGGGAGGTGCTGAGGAAGAAGAAGCTAAGACAAAGAAAAGAAAGGAAACAATACAACCTTTAGCCCAACCCAAAGAAAAGAAGGGTGCTAAGCCAACTGAAGCCAAGCCATAGATACCAGTCACAAGAGCTACCACAAGGGCATCTTCACAAAAGGCCAAGTAACAAATCAAAGAGAAGAAGAAGGTAATTGAATAGATTGGTGAAGTGCCAAGAAAAATAAGAAAATATGTAGCACAACTAGATTCTGATGAGGAGGAGAGAACAGAGTCAGAATATATCAGCCAATTTAGAGTGGTAAGTCATCCTCCCAAATTTGCCATAGATAAAATTTGTGAAAATATCAAGAATGTAGATTTCATTGATTTGAAAAATATTGATTTAAACAAGTTAAGTAGAGAAGAGCAAAACAAAATAGAGGAATCAGTATATGCCATGATGGCTGAATTCAAATATACACCTCTAGAGATAGACAATATCATGCCTAGAGAATTATATAAGATAATTGAAAAAAAGGCATTATTTTTTGAAAATTGAAAAGGAGATAAGAGAGTATACTTTAGCACAGGTGATGCCTAACCTAACAAGAGGTCAAATAACAAAGGTTAATAATAAATATAGTGGCATTTTCAAACCAAAGTATAGAACCTTTAGTATCCTACAAAACAAGATTGAAGATGTTGTCAGTAAGTCAACAAAAATATGGAAGCTGATATATGGTTTGACTACTGTCAAGGATGGAGAAGAAGATCTCCTTGAGGGACAAAACACTAAACATGAAGATAAGGCAGAGCCTAGTGAGAAAGAGGAGGAAGAAGACAAGAATACATATAAAGGAGAAGAAGAGAAGAAGGAAGAAGAAAAGAAAGATGAAGAAGAGAAAGAAAAATGTGAGGAGGAGGAGGAGACACAAAAACAAGATGAAACGACAAAAACTGAGCAGAAGCAGCAACAAGACTAGAGTGTGCAAGACACACAATTGCCACCTTCTAGCCCTCCTCATGTAACCATCACACTTGGAGATACTATAATTGTAAAGGATGTTCCTGACACTTCTGCTCAGAACATCAATCTTTTAATTGTAGAGGATCTCAAAAGAATCCTTGACCAATCCACACAACAAGAAAAATTATGTACAAATCTAGTATTGGTCAGTGTGGATTAATTACAAAAGGTAGTAGCAGACATAGTTAGAGATAAGGTGAATCCACAAGTACCACTTTTCATCATCTCTACAACTACTAGTGGTCAACTTCAAACGCAAATAGTTGTTACATCAGGAACAATTGACACCACAATGCAAAAGCCAAATGTAGTAGGAGACAAAGAAATAAAACAAATGGGATAGACTGTTACATCTGATCCTACAACACAAACACAAGGTGCACCTCCTCACATTTCTATAATTGATCAAGGTAGTAGACAGGAGGAGAAGGAAGTAGAGAAAACCCCTAAAGAGAAGGAGGCAATACAAACATTGATAAATTTTTCTACCTTAAGGACTCCTTCGAAACAACCAAGCTGAAATGATGCAATGCCACTACAAATGTTAGCACCAAGATCAAGTACTACAAAAGTTGCAAGGGTTCTTCACTATGGAGACCCTAAATTAGATGAGGAGATAGTCATACCTAGTTATGACTCAAAAACAATAAGCATTGATCAAATCACTGACGTGTAGGAAGCATTGAATAGAAGAAAGAGGCAAGAGATACTTAGGAAGGAGTATAAACAAAAGCAAACATTACATGAGATTAACAGTTTGTAGTCACCAGATGAGACAAAGCATATAATGGAACAATTGTTAGATATTGTTGACCAGGTGACAAATGAAGACCAAGAAACTAATGTAAAACTTATGGAATGGTCTAAAAGGAAATTCCAAGGGAAAGTAAAGGAGAAAATATCTAGTGAAATTGTATGTTCCCAGGTTGAATTGGCAAAGATGAATGACAAAGTGAAAAAGGTACTTGAGAATATATTCTCATTGTACAAAAAGCTGTGTGACTTTTCATACTTCACATAGAAGTTGGAATATTCAAATGGGAAGAATGCTTCTGAGAGGAAATTCCAAGGGAAAGTAAAGGAGAAAATATCTAGTGAAATTGTACGTTCCTAGGTTGAATTGGAAAATATGAATGACAAAGTGAAAAAGGTACTTGAGAATATATTCTCATTGTACAAAAAGCTATGTGATTTTTCATACTTTGCATAAGAGAAAAGCCAAAGAATAATGAGCCTAGAGAGGAATATGAAGATTTCAAGCATGCAACTACCAAAAGATCCAGCTCAAAGTGAGAAGCACTTTAATCAAACGCTTCACACCCAAAAAGAAGTAGCTATGTTGATAGTAGAAGAGGCCACCATCAAGGCCAAATTGATATAGCTCCAATCTTTCATTACCCCACATTTGGAAGTACTACATAAAGAACAAGCCTATGCTGAAACTGTTCTCAAGAAAGATCCTAATCTTTCTACTTTAGATGGACTTTTTCACCTTGCTGCAGAGACTTCCATCTAGCACAAGTAATTGGAAATTGCTTTGCATAATTGGGATGCAGCTCTCAAGATGATTATGGAGGTAAATATTGCATTTTTTTGCAAAATATGGTCTTAACCCTTAGTACCCTTTGACATTTGTGTCAAAAAGGGGGAGATATAATAAAGGAGATATAACAAAGGGGGAGATACATTATATAACACATGTATAGAGTACATAAATAGCTAAAGAGTATGGGCACAACTAAAGAGTATCAGATTTATCTGAATTTTGGTTATAGGAGTGGATGGCGCAATCAGCTCAGGGGGAGTTATAAATTTTTTAAGGTATACTGTTCCTTGCAAAACTTTTGAACAATTTTTTGAGATTTTGTGCATACACTGAACAAAATGAATGATGTACCTATAAGGTCAGATAAATAGTGCTTAGTTAAGTGTTTTTGCCACTCATGTCAAAGGGGGAGATTGTTAGTCTCAGAATGGTGTTGACATTTGGGTGCCAACACACTTAACCACTTTCTACATTAAAGCTGAGTTCCAAAAAGTGTCAAATGATCTTTAGGTGCCGAGCAATCTTTAGGTGCCGAGTGAAGATCAAGTTCCGAATGATCTTCAGGTGCCGAGCAATCTTTAGCTGCCGAGTGAAGATCAAGTGCCGAGTGACTACAAGTGCCGAGCATGATACAAGTGCTAAGTAATATTTAGGTGCCGAGTCATAGATGATGTCGAATAGGATATAATCAATATAGGAGCTAAGTGAGCTAGTTTCTTATATGTGCCAAGCAACATGAATTGGAAAGTGCCGAGTAATAAAGAATGCACATATGAGTTTGAAAAGGCACAAACTCAGATGTAAACCATTTTTATGGCCGACATATGATGAATCTTGAAGGATCTAAGTGATAAGATCGATCTTTTGTATTTCCTATGCAATCTGCATGCAACCAATAAGAAAAATGGAGAAGGCATGCAACCAATAATAAAAGTGCAATGAATGAGGAGGAAATAAAGATTCAATATTGATCGTAGATCCATACCTAACCTTAAGTCTTCAAAAGTCTTTATAAGGAAGACAAAATCTCATTTTGATGATGAAAAAGAAGTATATGGGGAAGCTATAGTGAAATTCAGAGTGAAGAGTGAAAAGACTTAGAGGAAAAGAACAACAATTAGATATTCTATTGATCAAAACAAAGCAAAAGATACGAACATATATCAAATCTCAAAGAATCAAGATCAAAGAGAGTAGATCAAGTGCCTGAATTCAACAATCAAGGATTGTAAGCTATCAGGTTTATTATACCTAATACACTCTAGCAATTGTATTAGAAAGGAAATCCTATGTTGATAGGTTAGCTTAATAGCTAGGTTATAAATCCTTTAATAGGGTGACACTTAATGAAAAGTGTTTGTAAATCCTTTAATTAGGTCACTATTGATACAGTGTAAAGCCTTTAACAGGGTAGGCCTTTCATAGGGCAGACCATCATAAGTGGTCAAAACAATTATTGTTACAGCGATTTTGTGGGTATCATCCCCACCCCAATTTTACCTTCTTATTCCTGGAGGGTTTTTGGGTTACCAAAATCTAGTGTTATGTGTTGTTGATGCATGTGTTTACTTCATGTTTATTTCATATGTTTACATGCATGTAGTATACTTTCAGTTAAAAGTTTTAATTGATAAAGTGAGATATGAACATATATCAGATCTCAGAGAATCAAGATCAGAGAGAGCAGATCAAGTGCTTGAATTCAAAAATCAAGGATTGTAAGCTATCAGGTTTATTATACCTAATACTCTCTAGCAATTGTATTAGAAAGGAAATCCTATGTTGATAGGTTAGCTTAATAGCTAGGTTATAAATCCTTTAACAGGGTGACACTTAATGAAAAGTGTTTGTAAATCCTTTAATCAAGTCACTATTGATATAGTGTAAAGCCTTTAACAGGGAAGGCCTTTCATAGGGCAGACCATCAAAAGTGGTCAAAACAATTATTGCTGCAGTGATTTTGTGGGTATCATCCCCACCCCAATTTTACCTTCTTATTCCTGGAGGGTTTCTGGGTTACCAAAATCTAGTGTTATGTGTTGTTGATGCATGTGTTTACTTCATGTTTATTTCATATGTTTACATGCATGTAGTATACTTTTAGTTAAAAGTTTTAATGGATAAAATGTAATACTTCTGATTCACCCCCCCCTCCCCCCCTTAGAAGCATTCTTCCCATTTGAATATTCTGATAGTAAATAGCACATAGCACTATTTTATATTTTTGAAGGTTAATAGAATTCTAATAACATCTCATGCTGTATTTTTTCTTATCAGTCATCTAGTTTTGAACAATGAGTATCGCAATAAATTGCGTGCAAACAAAATAAGAGATACATGCAATTCAATACTTATTATGGGTATAGTCAAATTGGAATTATATTTAGTGTAAAACATTATTTTAAAATTATGTAACCAATATACATGTATATAATGTGTATGATTTTGTTGTAAGAAGCTACAATAAGTATATTGTTTGTATTATTCTAATTGAGTAAATTAAGATAGGGTGTAAACCATTTACATAAAAATCATAAGGTAGAAAATTGAAGTATCACAAGAGTGAGTTGATAGAAAACTAAGAACCAAAGGAAACCTTCCCCAAGTAAGACCATTGACATAGAAATTTGTAAATTTAATGTGTTACAAATATTGATAGATCGAATCATTATAGTTGTCGACCATTTGTTGGAATTAGAATATTACATAAATTGATGATGACAAGAAAACACAAACCTCCAATAATTAAAGTAAGAGAAAAATCATGTTTTTGTGATGCTTGCATTAATAACAATGTAATGAGTCAATGGGAGAATATTGTGAATGCATATGTCTCAGAATGGACACAGAAAGAGATAATCAGAAGTCCTCCTTATGAAGAAGATGACAATGACATAGACATTTATAATCTTGGGTATGTGCAAGATCATGGTCAACTAAACTATGGCCTTAAGTGGCAGTGAAAAACTAACAAATTAGGGTTATGTCAACTTGACACATAATTTTAAAGTAGTTATGTACTTTATATCAAAAAGTTGTAAGAAAAGAATCTATAGGAAATTGAATTTAGTTTCTAAAATACTAGGCTTTATCTAGAGAAAAAATTATTTGATTGTTCAAAATTTTGGATTTTAATGTAGCACTACAAAAAATTTAGGGCAAAAATAAAAAGTTAGTGTATGTCTGACCACCTTAATCAAAATCAAATGATAATATTTTTAAATATAATTATAGATATAAAAAGTAGACTTATGCCAGGATGTGAAGCATATTGTTGGGTATTCTTATATCAAATAAATAATTAAATATGCATTTTCTACTATATAACTTAGTCATAATTAAAAAAACTCTAATGTCTGACCACCTTAACTAATTGAAAACTTTACAAAATTATTTTTACTAGGTGAAGCATAAAATGTGACACAAGTTTTGGATTTCAAAAATGTTATATTGTTTGAAAGTTATAATTATTTTTAAATTAGTTTGTCAATCACCAATTTACAGACATCTTCATTAAAAGTTCACTAATAAATACTTATCAAACTCATAATTTGACAGCAATTATATCGATAGAATCTTGAGAGTTTTCTAAAAAAAAACCTTTTTGTTTCATTGAATTTGGATGAAAAATTTATTGTCGAATGGCAAGTCAAAGTCTAAATGTTAGGAAAACATGGCTCAAATACATTTTTTAAGTTGACCAAATAGGTTTGGTAAATACCAAACCTAATTGGGTACTCGAAATGTGGCGATAAAATAATTCTTTTTTTAAATTTGAGATTGTGGGAACCAATTGTACATTTTAAACCAAAAGGCTTATAAACATATTTAAATATGTTTTACATTGAAGATAGAATGATATTTGAATATTATTATTACCTTTTTAAAAAATGGATAGAGCTACTATATATTATTATAATAAAAAATAGGTTGAAGGGTTCATTCGAGAAAGAATTTGAAAGAAAACCTGAAATCATCACCAAATAGAAAAATTCTAGGAGATTCCATACAAAAACTCATCATAAGGCCTCTGACTCCTGAATCATTTAGCTAGCCAAAAACCTTGACATTTTGAGCATTTTCTTCACCTTTCCAACTGGAGCTCATTGATTTTCTAATGCCAATCTTTCCTCTCTGCCACCATCTACATCAATCCCCCTAGCATAAGAAGACCTCCCTAACAACTACAAAAGCTTGTGAGAAGAAAATGATCCACTATCATATCATGGTAAGCTAAAATAATTTTCTGAGTTTTTAGCTAAGCTAAGTGGCTCATATGCATTTGTAGGTTCATTTAGATGAACTTGGGCAAAATCATGGGATAGATCTCCCCTTGATGCATGATTTTGATCATTACTTTGTCCCTCAGCCATCTGAACCTTCTCTTTAGTTTTAGTACCAACATCCTCAGTAGCCTTTGCAACCTTGTTGAATGCACTAGTCACCCATGATGCTCCACTAAAGACAAACTTGTTCTTCATAAAAGCAGAACCTGCACTATTAACTTTCTATCCTGCTGTAGCAAATGTTGATTTAGTCTTCGATAAAACTTGAATTTTTTGATTCACTGACCTTACTTTCTCATTTATAACATTAGAGCCAACATTGATCTTTTTAGTGAAACCAATTTTCTTGTCCAATGAAGTTACCTTAGCAGATGCACTTGCTGTCAAAAGATGCTTGTCATCAAATGCCTTGACTTTGCCCATAGCACCCTTTTCGAGAATAAAACCTTTTGCAAGCATGGTTATCACAACATCCTGAGCCTTATTCACAGGTGCACCACCTCCAACCATAGGAGTTCCTTCCTTTGGCACATAAGATGGGGGTTGATTATCATAAGTCTCTACATGTGGAGAGTAATGTTCAACAGGCAAGATGTTGACAGACTGATCTACAATTGTCACTCCCGATAGAAGTATTGCAGTGTCTAGAGCCTGAGGATCACTTGAGAATGCTCACCATCCTCTTGTAGCTGGATATGATCTATGTCTTCTGAGAATGAGAAGAAATCCTGGATGACCCATTTGGTTGCCCTTTTTGACACATTGGAGACTCTCACAGTATTTGTTGTCATTCCAGCAAGAAACATAAATCAAATGGATTTGGCGCTGCACAGGTGTAGTTCTAGAAGGAATCTTTGATTCTTTGTGAATGTGTATATTCTTCACAAAGTCACCTCTTGATTGCAAAACAGATAATTAGAGAATGATAATGCCAAACATATCATTTATACTGAAAAGAAT
Source organism: Cupressus sempervirens (assembly GCA_028749045.1). Lineage (NCBI taxonomy): Eukaryota > Viridiplantae > Streptophyta > Pinopsida > Cupressales > Cupressaceae > Cupressus > Cupressus sempervirens. The sequence continues at coordinate 73,539,003 of CM053790.1, read as the reverse complement.
CAATCCACTGCAATATGATTGTCAACCCCATCCTCGACAATAGCCTCATCTTCTGGAGCATCTCTAGCTAGTTCAAAATTACTACCAGCATCTTCATCTACTAGCATACCAATTGATTATGTCAAGAACTCTGTGCCATAATCTACTTCCTATTAAAAATGATGACTGCCCCTATTACCCTAGAGAGTGCCAAATGATAAATCATGATAAACTTGATTCCTTGTAAATGATATCCAATAAATTTGGGTATAGCTCCACCAGTGTAGTTGGATCCCAACAGTCTAGTTCTTTACCATCACATCCTAAATTTGAGAGGTAGTCAGCCAATTGGTTACCTTCACGATAAGTATGATTGAGGATGCAATTTTCAAAACCATCTATTAGGCGCCAAGCCTGTTTTAGCTTGTATGCCAGACTTCTACATTGAATTTGTCTATTAATACAAGCCTAAATAATAATAAGAGAGTCCCTTTCCACTTGGAGCTGAGGTATCTTCATAGATAATGCTAAAACAAGACCAAGGAGCAAAGTTGAAACCTCATCATTATTACTAGTGCCCCATGGAATATGTGAAGATTTTATATAAAGAGGTATGCCCAAATGATTACATAAACACACACCTATACTAGACATCCCTGGATTGCCATGAGATGTACCATCAAAATTTAGCTTAATAACACCTTCTTTTGGAGGATGCCATATCACATTCAATCTACCATTCTTCAATGTATTTGTGAGGCTTAAAAGATTTGGGATAGATATAAACTTCCAATCTTTGAGAATTTGATTATCCCAATTAGAGAAAACAATTGGTGATGACCTCTTCTTAATATTAGTTATAACCAATTCAAAAATTGATTTTTCAATTATGTCAGTGACAACACTAACTATAGACTGCTCCTACCTGAAGATATGCTTGTTCCTTTCCCACCACAAAGGCCAAACAACCAAGGATCGGGAACATTTCTAGATGGGTGCTAAAAGAGATTTTGCATGTAACACCGGCCAAAATTCAAATAAATCCCACAAGGAGTTTGGCAGTAGCATTGAAAAGATAAGTTTGCCACTTGAAGAAACAACCAACAATCTTGGGCAAATGTACATTGAAGAAAAACATGATCAACATTTTCAAAAAACTGCCCACATAGAAGGCATTTAAATCGTTGGGAAATATTGAATCTTTCTAACCTATCACTTGTTAATGACCTTTTTCAAAGTGCTAGCCAAGAGAAGCAGCCTGCTTTAGGCAATGTACAATCATTCCAACAAAAAAAATTGCCCTTTTCTTAATCAAATTATTCTCTAAACTACTAAGAGCCAAATATCCATCTTTGATTGAATAGCATCCATTAATAGCAGGGGCCCAAAAAAGCCTATCTTCTTGTCCAAGAAAGAACACATCCCTATCACTAATAGCTTGATTGAATAAAACAACAATATGATTTGGTATAGGCAAATTATAAGGATCTTTCCAATTGACCTTGTTAGAGAGAGGATCCACTTGAGACACATAATCCACAACTCTATCTCCCAAGTTGTCTTTAAATATCTGAATGAAAACTTAAAATTCTTGTTTGGTAGCTAGAGGAGGAAGGCCATTCCATGAATCCTCCAAAAATAATGCTCAAACTCCATTATTAATTTCTCGAGAAACATAGTCAAGTATCACATGTCTAGATGTAGTCATAAACTTCCATATTTCATAGCCATGAGGTAAGTTTAAAGCAGTTAAGATTTGAAGAGGATCTAAGGAGTCGAGATATTTAGATTGCATAATCTAACACCATAAACTATTTGGTTTGTGGATCATTTGCCAAATCAGCTTTCCACCATAAGCTTGATTTCTAATTGCCAAGTTATGGAGACCCACTCCACCACAATTTTTGTCATGCATCATATCCTCTAATGAAATTAACAGGATTTTTCTATGTCCAAACATATTTCCATACCACAAGAATTTAGTAATTGTTTTTTTGATCTGTTTAAACTCTGAAGAGGGAGCCTGCAACACAGAGATGAAATAGTTTAGTATAGCTGAGAGGATAGATCTAACGAGTAAAATTTTACCTGAGAGGGAAAGCCATCTAACTTTCCATCCTGAAACCCTACTTTTGATTCTATCAATGATTGATTTCCAGTATACAACCTTGTTAGGTCCCATAAAAAAGGGGAGTCCTAAATATGTTGATAGTAACAATTGTTGCTGGAAGCCCAAAATGTTAGCAATCTTGTCTGAAAGAATTTCAGTGGTGAAGAAGATGTAAACTTTTGATTTGAATATTATTATTATTATAATAATAATATTATATAATAAATTTTATTCTTATAATATTATATATGATATTAAATATGATTATATAGTAAATTAGGATCATAGTACTATATATTATATTATATAGTATTTTATATTATCTATCGTATTATAAATATTATATATATAATATTAAAAATATATTATTAAGTATGCTACTATAATACATTTTTAACATAGTATTAGAATTATTACATAATATTATATAGTTTATCAAATTACAATATGTCCCAAGGTGTCCTAGGAACCCTAGGGACATATGTTGTGATGATATGGATCGAAGGAGGTCATAGGTTACCTTTGACCCATATGATTGATTACAATATGTCCCTAGGGGTCCTAAGACCTCCAAGGACACATCTTGTGATGAAATGGGCCAAAGGGGATCGTAAGTTAGCCTACAACCCCCTTCGACCCATATGATCGATTATGATATGTCCCTGGGGGTCCTAGGACCCCTAGGTAGGACCCTTAGGGACACATGTTGTGATGAAATGGATTGAAGAGGGTCATAAGTTATTCTACGACTCCCTTCAACCCATATGATTGATGATGATATGTCCCTAGGACTCCTAGGACCTCTATGGACACATGTCATGATGAAATGGGTAAAGGGGGTCATAGGTTAGCCTACAACCCCCTTCGACCCATATGATTGATTATGATATGTCTAAGACACATGTCATGATGAATGGGTCAATGGGGGTCATAGGATATGTCCCTAGGGGTTCTAAGACCTTGAGGGACACATGTTGTGATGAAATGGGTCAAAGGGGTTCATAGGTTAGCCTATGAGCCCCTTCCACCCATATGGTTGATTACGAAATGTTCCTAGGGGTCCTAGCACCCCAAGGGACATATGTCATGATAAAATACAATCAATTATGATATGTCCTTAGGGGTCCTAGACCCCTAAGGACACATGTCATGATAAAATGGGTTGAAGGGGGTCTTAGGTTAGCCTACGACCTTGTTCAACCCATATGATCAATTACGATATGTCCCTAGGGGTCTCAGGACCCCGAGGGACACATGCCATGATGAAATGGGTTGAAAGGGACCCTTTCGACTCATATGATCAATTATGATATGTCCCTAGGGACACATGTCATGATTAAATAGGTCAAAGGGGGTCATAGTTTACCCTACAACTCCCTTTGACCCATGTGATCATTTACAATATGTCCCTAGGGGTCCTAGCACCCCTAGGGACACATGTTGTGATGAACTAGGTTGAAGGGGGCACACATTAGTCTGTGATCCCCTTCAACCCATACAATGGATTACAATATGTCCCTAGGGGTCCTAGGATCCCTAGGGACACATGTCATGATGAAATGGGTCAAAGAGGGTCATAGGTTAGCCTACAACCCCATTCAACCCATACGATCAATTATGATATGTCCCTAGGGGTCCTAGGACCCTTAGGGACACATGTTGTGATGAAATGGGTGAAAAGGGGTTGTAGGTTAGCTCATGGGGGCTATTGGTGAAATGTTGAATGCTACAAGATTGTCATATCAAGGTCTACAATAACCTATCTCATTTTGGAGAGATCACATTCCATTTGGATTTGGCACAATGATCTTTCTCGATGCCAAAACTTGTAGTGTGACTTAGTTCATTGGTGCATCAATGCGTAACTTTGAAACTATTGATCTTGGCATCAAATCATCAGCACCATTAGGTCCAGATGGGTAGGTGAACCCTAGTGACACCCCTATTTTGACAACAAAGTCCTTATAGCATTTGCAACCACTACATACTGAAGCATCTTGTAAGACCAAAGATGGGCTCCTAAGACCAAATTGGCCATGGATTTGGCTAATTGTAGGCATCTTAAGGGATTGAAAATATCATTTTAAATTAAACATATATGATATAATTTGAAATTAAACATTGCATCAAAATTTGATAATAAAGGTTGATAAAATGTTCTTCACAAATTAGTGCATTTGAATCGAATATAACAAACATGATCAAAATGAATGATATTCCATAAACATGAACAATACACATGATCCACAATAAATTCACTAGTAAATTTAGACCTAATTTTCAATAAGGATTTATCACAATTTTGACACCACTATGTTGACAAAATGATGAACCCTGTCATTAGTCTTTTTTTGTTAAGCTTACAACACCCAAAATGTTTGTCAAAATTACGATATTACTATTGTAGAGATATCGATAGAACTATTGCCAGGATATCTGCCTCAACCCATAAACATTATAAGCATCCTCATCAAAATACTATGATCTTTCCTGTTAAAATTGCGATGAACACCTATCGAAAATCATGTCATACATATAAAATCCTTGTCAAAATACTAAGTTCTTTTTCATTGAAATGGCAACAAATATGCATCAAAATGCACATCGCACATATAGCATCCTCGTCAAAATTCCTTGCTCTTTTCTATCGCAATGGTGACGAAGACATGTTGAAACTCATGTCACATGTATAACATCCTTGTCAAAATGTTATGCTCTTTTCTGTCGCAATGATGACAAAGACACATCAAAACTCATGTCACACATATAGCATCCTCATTGAAATGCTATGGTCCCTTTCGTTGAAATTACAACATCTAGTTCTATTTTAAAAAAGAATAAAATTATATTATCGATTAAAATATGTAATGGTATTGTGCGTGACTTTTGTAGAGTCCTTCAAGCTCTGCAATGGTGGCCTCCATAGGAAATTCTTGAGTGTTTATGTAGGAAGGACAAGATCCTTCTACTCTCACATGTGACTATAGTAGAGTCCTTCAAGCTCTACAATGGCGGCCTTCGTAGGCAAGTGTAGAGTGTTTGCAACTTTTTTTGGCACTACCAGAGTTTTTAATAAAAACCCCTTGATAGGGAAGATCTCTCTAGTTTTTTCACTGTAGGACTTTTAGTTTATAGAGATAAGGGAGGCAATGAAATAGATGATGGGAATCAGTTGTAAGTGCCTACAGGAAGTGGAGCTAAGGGAATCACTAGGAGAGTAGTTTCAGCACATCTTCAACAAAGCCAATGAAAGGGAGAAGGCGACCATGATTACGCTTCTAGGGGCAGATTATTGGTCTAGCCATCATGTTCACAATGGAAATCATATTCATGACCTTTTCCTACCCATCATTCAAGTTATAGGCCACCTGCCACTTGTTAACAATATGGTTAGAAGAATGCTTGCAAATGAATTCTTTCACCAAGTGATTGTGGCCTTAGACCTGATGGATGCCAATCTCTTAGGTGGGCTGCTAAAGGCATTGTTTGCTTCAGAAGATAAGGAAAAGAAAAAAATTATGAAAAAAGCTTGGACGATCTTCAAGAACTGTGTTGCTCAAGTTCATGATATGGAAAGGTTTTTGTCATTCTGTCAAGTTAATGACAAGCCTTTTTCAGAGGATGTTGTAGCTAGGTTGGTCTCAATTGGAGAGGGTATTGGATACCTTTATCATTGAGGATGTATTTTTAGTTTAGTATTGGAGGATCTTCTCTGTAACATATGTATCTATTCATTGGTGATCAATATAACAGGTATTGCCCCCTAGGTAGAGCAAACAAAGAATGAAATGCATTAATGCCCACATATGACTGAGTAGGTCGATACTAGTGAAAATGTATAGATATGCTTAGTGTGATATTAGATGATCTGAAAGGAAAATAATTTAAGATAGTTTGAATGCTTTTTTGAATCAATGAAAATTTAAAAGAACAAAATGAAAATAATGTAGACTTTAAATACATCGAATGCCATCTTATTTAGCTGCAACAATCAACTGTACTAGCTAATTGGTCAACAAGTATTATACCTTTTATCAGAAGACTCCTTGAAGCATGCAAGCATTTGTACTCAATCCTCAATAGTCAATTGCCCAACATAGATCTTCTGAAAATAAGAATTTGACTCTTCATCAATATCAACAGTAAATACTTTAGATGGTGACTGCTCTATAGCACCAACACTTAATAATTGGGGGTTCACATGGACCATTGTAGAATGTAACCATTTCATTTCTTCCACAAGATCTTGGGACTCCAATTGGCCAACTTTAGATTGAAGCACCTGAAAAAAAATCATAGTCCTATAGAAAAGCAAGATACGTTCATTCATTCTAAATATATCAGGGAGAGAAAAATATGACCAACCTTAAAGAAGCTTGCATTGGTATCCAAAGAAAGATTGACTATAGGTCTAGAACATTGGGCTTAATTTCCTAGTGCATCATTTGATGCTTCAAATAATGTTCTCTCTCTCAAAAACTTTAGACATGCCTATAGTCAATGACAAGAAAAAGTATGCACTAGTGACCAAAACATTTGTTCAGTCATTATTTTTACTAGAAAGGTGAAGAGCCCTTAAAATACATACAAGTAGTCAATGTCATGAAATAGTATGCATTAATGACCAAAACATTTTTTGGGTTACCTTTTCTTTTACTAGAAAGGTAAACCACCTTTAAATAAAAATTTATTTTAAACAAATAAAATCCATGTAACTAAATAAAGCATACATCATTGCTCATTGTAACCAATTTGAAAGGGATAAACATCATTCAAAACCTTTACCTGAAACAAGGTATCCCTATGAGTGCCCAAATTGTCATTTAGCCATGTTTCCAAATTCAAATGCTCCCTTCTTGATACAAAAGCCACAAGTTCAATTGCAAAAGAAAAGGGTGTCATGTCCAACACAAGAGACAATGCCTGAAAATTGCAAGTTATGTGTTTAATAATGATGACAATAACCTAAATATTAAACCAAAAGCAGCTCTAAGATAATAAAACATAAGTTACAGGGACCCTCTCTAGTTGTTTCTTTGAAATTTACTAGAGGGTAAGGAAAACACGGGGTTCCCTAGCTGTCCCTAGTATACAATCCCTAAGTAACGACATGGCTAATGTTTCTAATACTAACTTTTACCCAAAATTACCAACAATTGAGGCACTTGGTTCTTTCTTTATGGCACATTAGTGAGACATGATATGCATAAATAATCCATGTTAAAATGTGGGCAAACAATATAGCTTCTTTCCTACATACACAACAATAAAAATTATGGACACATAATTATGCTGTAATGAATTCACTGTCTTACCTTTATCTCTTGGCACACATATGCAATTTTTGAGATACTACTAGGATCTTTTGAATGGATGTCCATCATACTCCAGAGGATAATTTGAGGATTAATATGCCAAAGCTGGTTAAGTACAATGCTGCTACTAAGATTTCCCCCAAGGCATAAGGAAAAAAAAGTAGAAAACATATCACGCTGAAACATGTTGAAGTTGGTCTACACAAGTGGTGTTACATTTTGATTAGTCAACATAAATTAAGTGTCACAAACATAGAAAAGAAATGAAACAAAATTTCCATAGGCAACTAACTTTGAATTGAGAAACAACAATGAACAAAGTCTCGAGACAGATTAATAGGATACTCAAACATTGAGTGCACAATAGGTCCATGCCCCATCTTTGCCAAATGGCACAGTACCTCTACCAGATCAATAGACAACCATGCATAATTCATATTACCAAATGGAAGTTTATTTCCATGTGGACCTTCCAAGGGTGCCTATGAAAGTGGGATTTTTTTAACTAATCAAAAATTGAAAAATAACATAATAGCTAAGAAGGCTGTGTCAAATGTGATGGGATAAAATGTTAAATCATTGAAGCTTTCATAGTGGAGAGCTGTGTTCAAATATCAAAAAAAACACAAATATGTTTATTTGGAATAAAAGATGAACATTAAACTAGGTAAACCATTGCATCTAGTTCTGAGTATGGTGTACTCCAATGGGCAATGCTTCGTGCAAGTTATGGAGAGATTGATTGAAGAGATGACTCCACTCTTAACATTGAAAGGTAAAGGGCACTCCACCATTAGAATATCAATCAAAAAAATAGATGAACTTGTAAGCTAAGTCATCACCTATAGCCTTCTTGAATTTGTGATGTAGGAGCATCCTGGGTGTGAGAGTAATCTTGCATCAGCCAATTTTTTTTTTTTTTTTTTAGTCTTTGCTATTTTAATAAGGACTAGTAGACAGGGTGGTTACTATTTATGGAACCTTGCTATTTTTAGTAAGTTTCTGATATGAGCTCAAAAATTTCTCATTTTCTATAAGAAGGTTCATTTTAGAGTTATAAGCCTACCATAAAAATCTCATTGCTCAAGAATAAGTATTGGAGACAATATTGTAGATTTTCGGTAGAAACATTTGTAGAAAAATCTTTAGGCTTACCATTGGAGGCCTTAGAGTGCCTGGATGAGGTCAAAAAACTCGACAGAAGGGTACTTGTACAATTCTAAGCCTGTAGATCATGAGCTGGTGTTTCCAAAAAGTGGTTATAATAGCCAATCCAAGTAATGGTTTGAGAGTTATCGCCTTCAAAAGTTGGGCTACCCAAAATTCATAAAATAAATGTCAAAGATGTATTTGGTCAACTCTTTATGTATTGTTAGGGTCTATCGGCCCTAGGTATTAAGTTTTACTATCTAGAACCTTCCCGAGCAACATAAAATTGCCTATTTAAGAAAGGTCAAAACATTGCCTAGGACAGCTTTGAGTGATAGTTCATAGCTTGTCTTGTACACTATTGTAATGATGGCGCCCACGTGGGTTAGCATATTATACTTATGAATTCTGTAATTCTGCATTTGTAGCACAAATAAGAAGTCCATATTTTGTTCTTGCATATGTTATAGTTTCTTTGTTTATGTTATGAGTTTATGGTATTAAAGGGAGCACCCTTCATTAAGTGGTATTAGAGCTAGAGTTCTTGAGTGTGTAAAAAAATCATCGATTGTGAGGCATTTCACACTAGGACTATGGTTTGAGTTGTGCATGTAGATAGATCACTGATTGTGAGGTAGTTTACACTAGGGTTCCAGTGGAAGTGCGAAAATGCCTCCACGAAAAGAACGCGGTGGAAGAGTTGATAGTGTTACACTTGAGGATTTTAGAACCCTCTAGAGAAAAATGCAAGCGATGCAAGAAAAAATTCATAGAGGAATGAATCTTGCCATAGGAGATGATGAAAGTGAGGATGAAAGAGAAGAAGAAGGAAACATGGACTTGTTGGGATTAAAGATAGAGTAACTAAGAGGGGGGGTGAATCAGTTACTAGAAAAAAATTAATCCACGGATCCCTTAGATGTCTTAAAGATCTAGTTACTGCCAATACTCGGTAAATAAATGTTTTAACTTGGTAACCTAAACTATTACTTATCTTCAAGCATTCATGCATGTAACTAAAAATAAAAAATGGACACAAGAGAGACTAGATTTAACGTGGAAACCCAATATGGGAAAAACCACCAAGTAACTAGTCACCAATTTTTCACTCTTCTGAAGTGAGCCCTATTAGGAGCCAATCCTGTTAAAGGTTACAATACACACTGTTAGGTGTGACCTTGTTACAGGATTTAATCACCCTATTAGGAGTGGCCTTGCTAGAGGTCTTTAGAACAATTCAACTAAATTGTCATCTTGTTAGAGGATTTACAAAATGGCTATTAAACCAACTCTGTTAAGAGATTTAAGATCACTGCTACAATGGTTAAAAAGAAACAATGAATTGACCTGAACTTGATGCGACTAAATTTGCTGGCTACAGGTCTCTTTTTTGCATCATTAGATCCTCCTTGACCAAGTATAGCTTTTCTATTCCACAATGATCTCTGATCATCCTTCAAATTTGCTTCCACAATAATCAGTTTTCATATCACATTAATTCCACACTTCTTCCTTTTTCACACACTTAGAATTAGCAACTTGACTTCTTACTTATACCATTTAGATTGTCAAGTTGGCTCATTCTCATGTTTTATTTACCAATAAACCATACATCAGTCAGCTACAAATATTACTCAAAGCAAATAAATGTTATTTCATAAAATAGTAAAATCCTTTACTGGCCGACCCTGCTTAGTAAATACTGCTTCCAAAATTTTTCTAAGTTAACCTTCTTGACTTAGTTAATATTGCAATATCCTTAAAATCCTTTGGCTTCCGAGTTTACTTGGTAAGAACTACTTTTGCCACATTTCCTTTGATGACTGAGTGAGCTCGGTAAGAACTATTTCTGCCACATTTCGTTTGATGACCGAGTGAGCTTGGTAAGAACTAAATTTCTTTTGATTACCTTGAAAGCTTGGTAACAACTGTTTACTCGATAGATACTGTTCTTTTGCCTTGCTAACCATCTAAGCTTAGTAGATTCTGTGCTTTGCCTTACTGACCTTCTGAGCTCGGTAGACTTAGTCCTTTGCCTTGCTAACCTTCTAAGCTCGGTAGACTTAGTCCTTTGGCTTGCTAACCTTCTGAGCTTGGTAGACTCAGTCCTTTGCCTATTTGACCTTCTGAGCTTGGTAGACTCTTTCCTTTTCCTTGTTGACCTTCTGAGCTCGGTAGACTCTATCTGATGACTGATATGACATTTGTGTGAAATTAAAGACAACACATAATTGAACAATTGTATCCAATAATCTCCCTCTTTGGAATTGATGGCAACACAACATGTCATAGCAGAATGAAATTTGAAACCAAGTCTTTTACTAACAGAATAATTCACTTTCTTTTTAAAATACAAAAAAACTCCCTCTTTCATAATAATCTCTCCCTCTTACACACGCTCTTATTATTTTGCAAATTTCAGAAATATATGACAATATACTCTCCCTCTTTGACAACACATGTGAAAGACAACTTAAAACAACTGAATAGCATTGTACCTGATGTATTGATTCATATGCAATGTCTTCATTGGGTTTATTGCATAAATTGATAGATCTTCAATCCTGTTCCTATTGATGCAACACTAACACTGTATTTTAGTGAGCTTTAGATAGGGGAATGACCCCTAATTTACCTTTTAGATACAAGAATGCATCCTTAGGTAAAGGTTTTATGAATATGTTAGCAATTTATTCCTTTATATGGACATATTCCAATCTTATTTCTTTTTCTTGCACTAATTCTCTAACAAAGTGATACTTTATGGCAATATGCTTGGTTTTTGAATGCATCACTGGATTCTTAGAGATGTTAATTGCACTTGTGTTATCACAAAACATAACAATAGGTTCATTGATTTCTTGCTTCATACCTTCCAATAATTATTTGAACCACACAATGTTTGAGCAGTTTACTACTGTTGCAACATATTCAACCTTTGCTATGGATTGAGATGTATAATTCTACTTTTTACTGGTTTAAGAAACCAACCTTTTTCCAAGAAAGAAAACTCCTCCACTTGTGCTCTTTCTGTCATCAATATTTCCTGCCCAATCTGCATCAGTGAACACATTTAAATCTATATTTCCTCCAAGTTTATACCATAATCCATATTCTTCAGTTCCTTTTAAGTATCTAATGATCCTTTTGATTGCCATCATGTGATTTTCTTTTGATTTTGTTGAGAATCTTGTTACAATCCCTACTATAAGGGAAATGTCTAGTCTTGTGTGCACTACATATTGCAACTCTCCAATCATGGATCTATATAGTGTTTGATCTACTTCTTTTGATTCATCATCCTTGGTAAGTTTTAATCTAGTGCACATAGGAGTCCCAACTAGTTTGTAGTGTTCCATACCAAACTTTTTCAATATCTCCTTGATGTATTTAGATTGAGTGATGTAGATGCCATTCTTATTCTATTGAATTTGAAGACCAAAAAAGAATTTGATTTTACCAAACATTGACATTTCAAATTCCTTGTTCATTTGTTCTAAAAATTCTTTGCAAAAATCATCATTTCCTATGAACAGAGTATCATCTACAAATATTTCTGCTAAAACAATCTTATTATTTGGTCCATCCTTTATGTACAAACTGTTGTTCAATTTCGCAACAAGAGCAAAAGTTTCTCCATAATCTACACCTTCTTCTTGAGAGTATCCTTTACATACCAATCTAGCTTTGTTCCTTGATACCTTAACATTTTCATTTAGTTTGTTTCTGAATACCCACTTTGTTCCAATCACATTTTTGTTTTTGGGTCTTGCTACAAGAGTCCATGTTTTGTTTTTCTCTATCTGTTCTATCTCTTCATTCATAGCTTCAGTCCAAATTTCATTGTCTAGTGCATCTTTAACATTTCTAGGCTCAAAATCAGCAAGTAGACAAGTGCCTTTCAAATTACTTCTTGTCATTGTTCCTTTTGATTTATCTCCAATGATTTGGTCAGGTGCATGATGCTTTCTAACATACTTGGCTAACACGGGCTCCTTGCCTTTTGAATGACTTGCATTGTTATCCTTCAGTGTCTCAACTTCTAGTTCTTATTCTAGTTGCTCAAGCTCGGTAGATGCTAACTCAATAGCTTTTTTTTGCAACTCAAGTTCTTGCAGCTTAGTAGGTACTAACTCAGTTTGAACTTCTTGTGACTCAGTTAATGAAGATTCTGGAGTTGAGGATTCCTGATTAACAGGTATACTTGGTATTGTATCAAGTTCAATGTAAACAAATCTTCTATAGTCTTTAGGTTCCTTTTTGCTTTCTTCTTTTGTTCTTTCTACAAACTCATCAACTTTAACATGTGCACTTTCTATGACTTTGTGAGTAGATAAGTTCAAACATCTATATACTTTGCTTTTGCAAGAGTATCCCAAAAATATTCCTTCATCACTTTTTATATCAAATTTACCTTTTCTAGATTCTTTCAAAATGTAACATTTACTTCCAAATACTTTTAGATAACTTATATTCGGTTTGTAGCCATACCATAGCTCATAGGGTGTTTTGAATGAGTCCTTTTTCAGCTGTACTCAGTTCAAGGTATGAACTGCAGTGTTGATAGCTTCCTTCCAATATTTGATAGCAATGCCTTTTTCAATCATTAAGGTTCTTGCACAATCCATGATGGATCTGTTCCTTCTTTCTGCTATTCCATTTTGTTCAAGAGTTCTAGGTGCTGAAACCTATCTTTTGATTCCCCTTTCAATGCAAAAGTTATTGAACTCATGTGAAATGAATTCTCCACCTCTATTAGACCTTAAGCATTTCAATATTTTGCCTATTTCCTTTTCTACTCTGGCCAAATACCATTTGAACTTTTCAAATGCTTCTGATTCCTCTCTAAGGTACATGATAGTCATCATTCTTGAATAATCATCAACAAACAGAATGAAGAATTTTTCATGAGTATAACTTTCAATACCAATAGGTCCACACAAATTAGTATGCACAATTTCTAGAACTTCTTCAGTCTAATAGTTCTTACTTATAAAACTAGTGTTTCTCATTTTTCCAATTTGACAATTCTTGCATAGACCAACCTCAGGTTTCTTTATGTTAGGAATACCTCTTACTTTCCTAAATTTACTATTTTTTATCAAGTTGTCAAAAATTACATGACACAACCTCCTATGCCATAACCGACTTTCTTCAATTTGAGTAATGAAACATGAACATTTGCCAAGTTCAAGATAAAATAAATTACCTTTTGTTTGAGTGCCTGATCCAATTAGCTTTCCTTTGCCATCCAAAAATCTTGCTTTTCCATGCATAATTTCTACTTTGAATCCATTATTGAGTAGCTGTGCCACACTCAAAAAATTATGCTTTAGTCCTTCTACCCAATATGCATTATCACATACAAGTTCTTTGGTTAGTGAGATTCTTCCTTTTCCTCTTATACAACAAGGTTCATTGTTATCAAATTTTACACTGCCACCATCATAGTCTTCAAAGTATTCAAACTTAGTTTTATCACTAGTCATGTGATGAGAACAACCACTATCTATGATCAAAGTATCATTTTTTCTCATATGAGAAATGAGTGCCATTTCTTCATCATTATCAAACTCATCTTTCACAACAATGTAGACAATCTCATCTTCTTCATCATCATCAAAATCATTAGAATCTTTAGCCATGAAACATGTTTTCTTACCTTTATCCTTGAATGATTTGAAGTCTTTCTTGCCATTGTACTTGTGACCTTTCTTCTCATCCTTGTTCTACTTATTTGGGCACCTAGTAGAAATATGTCCAATTTCTTCACAAGAAAAACAGATTAGAGAAACCTTACCTTTGTATTTTCCTTTGCCTCTTGAATATTTTTTTGCTAGTAGAGCTTCAACCACTTCAAGATCACTATCTAAACTTTGTTTTGATTCTTCATCACTGTCCGATTGTAGATCCTTCATCTTTTTCCCTTTTTCTTTGAGTGAAAGCTTGGCTTCAAATGCCGATTCAACATTCTTGGCAGTTCAAACATAGTTATCATAGTTTTCTAGCTCAAATGTAGTTAATCTTCCAACTATGGCCTCAAGATTTATTTTATGATTTGCCTCACATCTTCTTTCTTGAATTGCAGAGACTCTTATTGCATAAATGGGAATGAAATTTCTAAGAACTTTACTTATAACTGTCTCATCATTGATATCTCCTCTAGATGCTTTGATTGCACTAACACATGCTTTGACTCTTTCAACATACTTTGTAATGTTTTCATCCTCTCTCATCCTCATTTGATCAAATTGTCCTCTCAAACTTTTTGCTTTGGCTCTTTTCACATTATCATCTCCTTCATATATCTCTTTCAGCTTGTTCCACATTTCAAAGGTAGTTTTGCAATCTTTGATGTTATCAGATTCATCATAACTCAGAGTAGATGCTATATCTATCATCATGTTATTGTGAGTCTTCTTATCAGAAATATCATTGATAGATAAGGTACTAGAAGGTTTTGCATATTTTCCATCAAGATATTTTAGCCCTGTATCACCAATAGAAGCTAGATGAAGCCTCATCAATCCTTGCCATGCTGAGAAGTTGTCCCTGTTAAGTCTTGAAATTTTCCTTTTGTAAGACATCCTGATCTTTAGCTTATATCTTTTGAAATCTTGAGGAACAAAAGCTTTGATACCAATTGTTGGGATTAAAGATATCGTAACTGAGAGGGGGGTGAATCAATTACTAGCAAAAAATTAATTGATAGATCCCTTAGATGTCTTAAAGATCTAGTTACTATTGATACTCGAAAAATAAATGCTATAACTTGGTGACCTAAACTATTATTTATCTTCAAGAATTCATGCATGTAACTGAAAATAAAAAAATGAACACAAGAGACACCAGATTTAACGTGGAAACCCAATATGGGAAAAACCACCAAGTAACTAGTCACCAATTTTTCACTCTTCTGAAATGATCCCTGTTAGGAGCCAACCCTATTAAAGGTTACAATACACATTGTTAGAGGATTTAATCACTCTATTAGGAGTGGGCTTGCTAGAGGTCTTTAGAACAATTCAACTAAATTGTCACCTTGTTAGAGGATTTACTAAATGGTTGTTAAACCAACTCTGTTAAGAGATTTAAGATCACTGCTACAACGGCTAAAAAGTAATAATGAATTGACCTAAACTTGATGCAACTAAATTTGTTAGCTATAGGTCTCTTTTCTACATCATTAGATCCTCCTTGATCAAGTATAGCTTTTCTGCTCCTCAATAATCTCTGATCATCCTTCAAATTTGCTTCCACAATAATCAGTCTTCATATCACATTAATTCCACACTTCTTTTTTCACACACTTAGAATTCACAACTTGACTTCTTACTTATACCATTCAGATTGTCAAGTTGGCTCATTCTCATGTTTTATTTACCAATAAACCATACATCAGTCGGCTACAAATATTACTCAAAGAAAATAAATGTTATTTCATAAAACAGTAAAATCCTTTACTGGCCAACCCTACTTGGTAAATACTGCTTCCAAAAATTTCCTAAGTTAACCTTCTTGACTCAGTTAATATTGTAATATCCTTAAAATCCTTTGGCTGCTAAGTTTACTCGGTAAGAACTGCTTCTGCAACATTTCCTTTGATGATCGAGTGAGCTTGGTAAGAGCTATTTCTGCCACATTTCCTTTGATGATCTAGTGAGCTTGGTAAGAACTAAATTTCTTTTGATTACCTTGAAAGCTTGGTAACAATTGTTTACTTGGTAGATACTATTCTTTTGCCTCACTGACCATCTAAGCTCGATAGACTCTGTGTTTTTCCTTGCTGACCTTCTAAGCTTGGTAGACTCTATCATTTTCCTTGCTGACCTTCTAAGCTTGGTAGACTCAGTCGTTTGCCTTGCTATCCTTCTGAGCTTGGTAGACTCAGTCCTTTGCCTTGCTAACCTTCTGAGCTCGGTAGAATCTGTCTAATGAGTGATATGAAATTTGTTTGACATCAAAGATAATCCATAATTAAACAATTGTATCCAATAGGACCTAGATATAGTAGAGGAAGTTCTTAACCTAGAGGAGGTGAAGCTTTTTAGGGCCATTTCTAGTATTGGAAAAAGACCTAAGTTTGATGTTCCCACATTTTTGGGAAATATCAACGTAGAGGAATTGATTGAATTGATAAATTAATTAGAAGAGTACTTTGAATATGAAAATATCAAAGATCTAGATAGGGTCAAGTTTACAAAGGCCAAACTAAAAGGTCATGCAAAGATCTAGTGGCAAGAGATCTAGTTGGATCAAAATACAAGAGGAAAGGATAAAATTGCTAGATGGGATTGGATGGTAGATAAAATGAAGCAAAAATTCATTCCCATAGATTATGAGCTTGATCTATTAAAGAGAATGCAAGGGTTGAAGCAAGTAGGAAAATCTGTTCAAGAGTATACTGAAGAGTTCTATCGAGTTTTCATTAGAATTGGCCATGCAGAAGCTGTTAAGGAGAAAGTTGCCCATTATCTTAATGTGTTGAGGCCAAGAATTCAAGATGAGATGAGTCTTATTCAAGTGACTAGTATTGAGGAGGCATATTAGTTTTCCCTAAGGGTTGAGTATAAACTAAGCAAGAAGTTTGATAACAAGAATAGTGGAAGAAGTTCTGGTGGAAGATCTAGTGGATGATCTTATGAAGGTTGTAATGATGATCAAAAGAACAAGCATGAGGTTGGAAGTAACAGTAAGAACTAGAGGGGAAACAATTCCAACCATTTCTATGATTAGAACAACAGAGATCAGAGAGGAAGAGGTAGAGGACAAGGATTTGGAAGAGGATGCTTTTGTGAGAAATGTTTTCATAGTAGAGAAGAAGAGCATAGAGCATTTGAATGTACCTAGCACCAAGGAAGGATGGATCAAAGAAAAAAAGGTTAGACCAAAGTTACACATGTTGATGAAGATTCCAAATCATCACATTTTGAAGATATTGAAAGAGGAAAAGTCCTAGTTAATAGAAAAGTCCTATTGAGTGGTGAGAATGAACCTGATAAAAAAAGGAGTTTGTTTCACACAAGGTGTAGATGTAAAGATAAGTGTTGTGATGTGATCATTGATGGTGGAAGTATTGAAAATCTAGTTTTAGAAATGATGGTCATGAAGTTGAAGTTGAAGAGACAGAATCACCCGTGTCCATATCGTATTGCTTGGGTGCAAGATGACCACAAGGTCATGGTCAATGAGTAGCGTTTAGTGAAGTTCAAGATTAGAAGCTATTAGGATGAGGTACTATGTGATATCATACCTATGGACATATGTCATATGTTCCTAGGTAGGCCATGGAAATTTTATAGGCATATTGTACATGATGGGCGAGCAAATACCTACACTCTAACCAAGGATGGAGTGAAGCATAAGTTGAAGCCATTGAATGATAAAGAAGAAAATGTATGTAGTGCTACCAGAATATGTTTTATTGATAGAAAAGAGTTTCTCAAAGGTATGAAGCATGAGCATATGTGTTCTACTATAATTCCAAAGGACAGTAAAGGAGAAGTAGAGGAGGTGCCTGCAAAAGTTGCAGATATGTTGGGAGAGTTTTCTAATATTGTATCAGTTAATTTACTTGATGGATTACTCCCAATGAAGAAGATTAGTCACCAGATGGATTTGGTTCCAAGAGCTAGTTTTCCAAACAAGGCAATGCATAGAAT
This sequence comes from Cupressus sempervirens, assembly GCA_028749045.1. Classification (NCBI taxonomy): domain Eukaryota; kingdom Viridiplantae; phylum Streptophyta; class Pinopsida; order Cupressales; family Cupressaceae; genus Cupressus; species Cupressus sempervirens. Next base: position 73,520,788 of record CM053790.1, on the reverse strand, counting down.
GACACCAATAGAAAGTAAAGAGTTGAATAGACAAGTTCATGAGTTGTTGTAGAAGGTGTTGATTTGAGACAGTCTAAGTCCATGTGTTTTACCAGCCATATTAGCACCAAAGAAGAATGGAGAATGGAGGATGTGCTATCAAGAAGATCATGATAAAGTATATATTTCTATTGCCAAGAATGGATGATATTAGAGACTATTTGAGTGGAGCTAAGTATTTCACAAAGATAGATCTAAAGAGTGGGTACCATCAGATTTGTATCAGAGAAGGTGATGAGTAGAAGACTGCTTTCAAGACCAAAGAAGGCTTGTGTGAGTGGTTAGTCATGCCTTTTGGGTTAACCAATGCATCAAGCACTTTCATGAGGCTCATGAAAGAGGTACTGAAGGAGTTTTTAGGTAAGTTTTTCATTGTTTACCTAGATGATATTTTGATCTTTAGTAAGACATTAGAGGAGCACTTGATCCATATTCACAATATGTTTGCTAAGTTGAGGGAAGAAAATTTACTGATAAACCTAAAGAAATGAAGTTTTGTAAAGGAGCTGGTGTACCTAAGATTTTTAATCTTGGTAGAAGGTGTAAAAATGGACTCAGAGAAAGTGAAGGCTATCCTTGAATGGCCTAATCCAAGGAGAGCAATTGAGGTAAGATCTTTTCATGGGCTATCTAGTTTTTACAAAAAGTTTATAAGAGGTTTTAACAGTATCTGTGGACCCTTGAATGAAATAATGAGAGGGGATAGGAAAGAATTTAAGTGGACTATAGGAGTAGATAAGATTTTTAATCTATTGAAATAGAAAGTTACTGAGCAACCTGTTTTAGCACTTCCTAATTTTAACAAGGTGTTTCAAGTAGAGTATGATACCAGTGGTATTGCAATAGGAGCTATTTTGAGCCAAGAAGATAGACCTGTTGCTTATTTTAGTGAGAAATTGATTGATGCAAAAAGAAAATATTATGTTTATGATTAGGAATTTTATGCTATAGTTCAAGCATTGAAGAAGTGGAGACACTATCTTCTTCCTAAGGAGTTTATTTTATATACTGATCATAAAGTTTTATAATATTTGAATAGTCAAGGAAAATTGAACCAAAGGCATTTGAAGTGGGTTGAGTTTTTTTAAAGTTATACATTTTTTTTGAAACACAGGAGTGGGAAGTCTAATAGAGTTACAGATGCTCTTAGTAGAAGACAACGTTTGTTGATAGAAATGCAGATAGAGGTGGTTGGGATCAAGGAACTCAATACTTTGTATGTAGATGATCTTGATTTTGGTGAAGCATAGCATGGAAGGCTTGTACATAACCTATTACACTTGACAGGAAAAAGTGGTTGGATTTTATGATCTAGGATAGTATATTGTTTAAAATAAATCAATTGTGCATTCCCATAAGTTCAATGAGGGAGAATCTCATCAAGGAGAAGCATAGTGGAGGATTCATTGGACATTTTTGTAGAGATAAAACCATAGATTTGGTTGTTGAGAATTATTATTGGCCATAGTTGCAACAAGATGTGAAAAATTTTGTACAGAGTTGCAAAGTATGTAAGATGGCGAAAGGAGTAAAGTAGAATATAAGGTTGTATCAACCATTACTTGTACCAAAAATTCCACGGGAGGATTTTAGCATGAATTTTTTTCTTGGATTATTGAGGACACAATGTGTGCATGATTCTATTTTTGTGGTGGTTGACAAGTTTTCAAACATGGCACATTTTATTCCTTGCAAGAAGACTAGTGATGTTGTTCATGTGGTAGAGTTGTTTTTCAGAGAAATGGTCAGATTACATGGTCTACCAAAGAGTATAGTTTTAGATTGAGATACCAAATTTGTTGGGTATTTCTGCCATACATTGTGGAAGAAGTTGAAGATAGATTTAAAGTTCAATTCATCACATCATCCATAGATTGATGGACACATAGAAGTTGTGAATCACAGTTTGAGAAACTTGTTGAGATCCTTGGTTGGAGATAAACCAAAAGGATGGGATATGATTTTACCATAGGTAGAATTTGCATATAATAATTCTATCAATAGGAGTATTGGTAAATCACCATTCCAGATTGTATATGGGAGTAGTCCCAAAAATTCTTCTAAATTGAGGTAGTTGGATAAAGGAGAGATAAGTAGTGTTGAAGCAAAAAATTTTGCTAAACATTTGAAAAACATCCATGAGGAGGTGAGGAAGCACATCATCAAGATGAATAGACAGTATAAGGCTAAGGTAGATGTGAAAAGGAGGTATAGGGAATTTTAGATTGGAGATGAAGTCATGGTTCATTTGAGAAAAGAGCATTTTCTAGTGGGTACATACAATAAGCTGATGATGAAGAAGTTTGGACTATGCAAGATAGTGAAAAGGCATGATTCTAGAAATTCATATGAAGTGGAGTTGCTCGTTGAATTGAATATTTCACTCGTATTTAACATTTTATATTTGACAAAGTATTATGAAGAAGGTGATGGAGATGAATTTGCAGAAGTACAGTGGAGTATTCCAGTAGCTAGTTCAATTACAAAGGAGATTGAGGAGATACTGGATAGTCATGTTGTCAAAAGTAAAAGGAACATAACTTATGAGGAATACCTAGTCAAATGGAAAGGGAGGCTAGTTGAGGATTAATCATGGCTAGCAAAGGAGAAGGTTGACCATTTGGGTTTTCCTCTGAACACTTGAGATGTGACGCGATCAATTTTCAAATTACCCTTGGTGTTTGATGTAGGAGCATCCTTGGTGTAAGAGCAATCTTGCATCACCCAAAAATATTTTCCTTTAATTTTTGCTACTTTAATAAGGACTAGTAGACAGGGTGGTTACTATTTATAGAAGCTTGCTATTTTTAGTAAGTTTGTCATACAAGCTTAGAATGTTCTCATTTTCTATAGAAAGGTTCATTTTAGAGTTGTAAGCCTACCATAAAAATCTCATTGCTCAAGCATAACTATTAGAGAAGTTATTGTGGAATTTCAGTAGAACAATTTGTAGAAAAATCTTTAGGCTCACTATTGGAGGCCTTAGAGTGCCTGGATGAGGTCCGAAAACTTGATGGAAGGGTGCTTACATGGCTTCAAAGCTATAGATTAGGAGCTAGCATTTTTGAAAAGTGGTTATAATAGCCAATCAAAGCAATGGTTCGAGAGTTATGGCCTTCAGAAGTTGGGCTACCTGAACTTCCTAAAATAAATGGCAAAGATGTATTTGGCCAACTCTATATGTATTGTTAGGGTCTATCAGCCCTAGGTATTAAGTTTCATTGTCTAGAACCTTCTCGGTGTTGACATTAAGTCAAGTTTTTTATTAGTGGCAACACTTATTCAAATTCTAGTTCAGATCAAGCAATTCAGTGTTTTCCATGCACTAAAATTCAGACTGAGTAGTTTAGTGTTTTTCGAGCTTTACAGTTTCTATGAGTTAAGAGCTTAAGTCAAGCGAAGCTAGTGTTAACCAAGTTGAATGGAGAATAGTGTCTACTGAGTACAATTGTGGTAAATAAGGAATGTAGTTTATATCGAGTTACATAGTATCTATCGAGTCACCAGTGTATATCGAGTTCAAAACTACATTAAAGTGATTAGTATGGATCGAGCTTCTACTTCTACCATTTGCATGACAATGCCGAGTAATGATAGTGGACACTATGCATTAGAACTTCACCAAGTCAATTTTCAAAACTTGAGTATCTACATTTGGGCTGACTTTGTAATATTGGTGTTAACTTGTGTGATGACCAACTTTGTAATTTTGTAATTTGGATTGGTATATATATATAATGTATTTTATCATATCCAATGTAGAATGCAAGATAATATGAATGGAATGCAAGCACACAAATGTGAATGAATAGAAAAGTAAAGTGTTTATAAGGCCATATTAGGAGTGGCAGATTTATATCTATCACATAGAGGTGATACATACTTCAAGGATCTCAAATAGCAATTCAGTTGTAAGTTAGAGATCTTCTATTTCATGCTAATAGGTGAATTAGCTTCAAATCCTTTCACAAGGTAGAATTAATAGTCTTTGCTTAAATCTCTTTATTGAGTGCATACTTCATTGTATGATTGTAAAACCTCTAACAAGGTGGACCTAGTAGTCCTAATTGCTCCTAACAAGGTAGATCATTAGAAGTGATCAATGTAAGCCTTAACATGCCAACTTTATGCTGCAGTATTGAAGTTTTGTGGGTATCATCCCCACCCTAGTTTTACTTTCTATTTGGAAGGTTTTCGGGTCACCAAATATTATGTTCAAAGTGTTTTATGGTTTTATTTTCTCATGCATGCAGTAGATTAGATTTAGTAATGGTAATTGGATTACGCTATTACGGTTTGAATTTGTTAAAAGGTTTTGAGGTTACTAATTCACCCCTCCCTTCTCAGTAACCTAGCTAGTCTTGAATATTTCCAATAGTTGGTATCGGAGCTTTGTGGTTCTTAGAATATAGTTTGACAGCTTGAGAAAAGATCAAGGAAAATGGAGATTTTCAAACTTGAAAAAGCTATTAACAAAGAAAAGTTAGATCTAGAGATGGCCATAGCTCAACTCAAGAAAGAAAAAGAGCATCTTTTCCAATCTCTAAAAAGAAGGAAGGAACTTGCAAATCAGATGAATGACCACCAGTATGTTGAAGAAAAGATTGAAGATTTTCTCCCTTCAAGCAGTTCAAATGAAGGAAATGGTGCAATCAAAGAACTCCTAGAAAGTAATGGTTCCCTACAAGAAGAAGTAAGAAAATTGAAAAGAGAATAAGAAATTCAGTCAATAAGATTGTGTGAAACCTCAAAATAGAGAAATAAGGTAAAAGAAGACTTGGATGCAAGGAACAATGAAATTCAAAATCAATCCCTTCAGCAAGAAAATCTTATTGATCAAATCTCCAATGCAAATGAAGAAATCATGAGTCTGAGATCTGAAAATGAAAGAATAAGGAATGATTTGAACTTCGAAAGACAAACCAATGAAAGGATGAAAATTGATCTAAATTATGAAAAGCAACTCAATGAAAGAATAATGGAATCCCAAGTAGTCATGGATCAATTGAATCATCAATATGAACAAAATACTATAGGAAAAAGGGTAAGGTAGGAATTGGATACAAAGAAGAAGGCGACTCCTCCAAACAAGGTGCACAAAAGAAACAAAAACCTACCTGCAATCACTATGGTAAGATTGGTCATACATCAAACAAATGTTGGAGTAATGGAAAAGAAAAAATCAATGGAAAATACTACAATTGCAGCTAGCATAGTCATAAAGCCAATGAATGCAAAGAAAAACCAAAGTTTGAGGGCAAGTGTCACAAATGCAAGAAACAAGGTCACAAGGCATATGAATGTAGATCTAAGCCATTCAATCCAATTGAACAATTTGCAAAGGCAATATTTGGTTGGGACTATAACACTTGGTGTAGATGTCATTACTATGGAGAATATGGACACATTGGGATGAATTGTGTTAAACATCACATAAGAAGAAAGGGTACCACCATAAGATGTTACACATGTACCAAACTTGGTCATATATCTAAGAATTGCATGAATATAGGTAGAATTGAAGATGAAAAGAAAGAAAAAGTAGATAGCATTAGGAAACAAGTGAGAGAACAATGAATTCCTAAATCTACTGAGCAAGCTAGTTCAAGCGATGATAGTCATGATACTCAAGAAGTGGGTGACTCCACCATTTCCAATTAAATTCTTAAGGAAGAACTGGAACTGTGTTTTCAAGGTCACATCTTAAACTTTTCCAATTGAAAGGAAGTAAAGATTCATATTGATTTTCAAAGGATCATCAGTAAGATCAGTAATAGTTATCATCGAATTGACTTCTCTATCAAGGAAGGTTGGGTCATGGACTCTACCAAGTGAAGTTGGGAGTAACATGATTATGTTTGGTTGCCAAGTTACAAACTTTCACCGAGCAATCCATACAAATAGTGGATGACAGGTTGTCACACACAATGTCATTATGGCTCCCATGGTATCAAGTATTAATTGAATTTTTTATCAAAAAGATAGGAAATTAACTTCATTTTCACCAAGAATTCAAAATATTGTGAACAAGAGTGATTTGTAGAACATCCAAGCCACTTTGAGCAAAATTTGTAGAAAAGTTTTTCTTCCAAAATTTTCTCAGCCTACTGAGTTATCATGGCATCTAGTAGCAGTAGCAAGGAAAAGAAAGGTTCTAAAATGTTGGTGTGAGTTGTTGAATGGAAATCCCCTAAGTTCAAACTTGTGCTAGCAATCGTCAAAACCCTTGATCTGAATGGATCTCAGTCGCAGATACCACCTAAGGTACTTCTCATAAATGACATTTGAACTCATTTTAAATTTGCAATTCAGGAGATAGGAACCCTTGAAATGGATAATTCCCTAAGTGAGCTTTGTGTGAATGAAATTCTCAAACCCGAGCACAAATATTTGGAAGAGAAAGGTTTAACTCATATTCCTCACCTGCCTCAAAACTTTCAAATCAAGTGGATTAAGTATATCCTAAGCCGAGTTCATAATGGTCAACTGTGGTTAGAGCAACCAGTTTTGATCACCAAGAATTTGATACATCACATTACTAGTCTTCCCATGCTTACCAAAGCTAAAGCCACTAAAACCCTAGGTTGAGATGAGTTACAAAAGAAAACCTTAGCCAAATGGGATGACAAAGGAATGAAAATCAGTAATGTAACGGATATAGAACTAAAATTTGGCATTCATGTGATAGCACACAAGATTTATAGTTCGAGTTGACTTAATAGTGTGTCATGCGAAGTAGTTGACTTAGCCTTTAAGGTTGTGAAGAAGAATCTATCATATGACTTAGTAGATTTGTTGTTGAAGCAGTTGAACAAAAACATGGGAAGAATTAGAACTTCAAAGATTAATCCATGCAAATTTGGTTCATTGTTGACATGTTTGTTTTTCTATGTTCAAAATTTTTTCCCTTCTAAAGGCATCATTGTATGGAGAGAAGATATGCCAGTTTTATACTAGATTAATGAATATATTGCTGAAATGGGTGAAAATTTTGACAGTATCATGGATAATTATTTTGAAACCTTCAAAGAAAAGATGAATAATAGATTTAAGATACCAAAGAAGTTAGTTGAAGACTATAAGGATGATGTTTTATTTATGGTAGATAGTGACAGAGTATATATCCAGGTAGTAAGGCCTAAAATTGAGTGGGTAAAACCTCTTCCATATGAGGTTAACATTGATGAGGCTAAGGAAATCATTGAAGCCTTGGTAAATGAGCTTGTAGATCCAAAGGCACCTCACCTTGGAACTTATGATGAGGCAAAAGAAAGAATTAAACTTGAGATCAAGCTTTTGTAGGCGATAAACAAAGGAAAGAGGAGGATAAAAAAATTGAGAACAACAAGCACCCCTCTTATGTTAACCGAAGGTAAAGGAGAAGATGTGGAAGAATTATAAAATGAAGAGGAATTAGAAAAGGAAGAAAAGCCAATAATGAAGAAAGGCAAGGTAATTAGATCACCAAGCCACCAAAGCCATCCACTGCAATATTTACAAGGAGATCTAGGAAGAAAGCAGGAAAAGAAGGCAGTGATGTAATCTTCAACCAACCTCCTCTTACATTTCAAAAAAGGCTAAAAATATTGAGAGAAGGTACTAGAATAAACAATTTTAAAGAACTCAAGTATGAGACAAGAACTCTAGCAGAGTAGAAAGATGTTGAAGATCTAGTCATGGACAAATTAGGCAGATGGAAATTCTCTCTAGAGTAGCTAGTAACACAGAATCCTGCAATATTGTTAGATAAGGTCAAGGTTAGATGGGAGAACACCAAGCAGACTGTCAAAGACATTTTTGCACATACATTGAAACAATTGGTACCCAGCCTGATTGATGCAAAGGTAAATAAGGCATTAAAAGACAATGAGAACAAAATGACTTTAAAGTTCAACACTTGTCTAGTTTTGATGAAAGATATAGAGTATGTTGTGAAGAATGCTACAAACTTACTAAAAAATGTATTCCATCTTCACAAATTGAGTGATTATCCTATCGAAATCAAAGATGATGGTGATGATAGTAACAAGGATGAAGACAATGATGAAGACACTACTTAATTTGTCACAATTGATGTAGAAGAATATCAAGAGCTAATGGAGGATGATGAAGAGGAAAAAGAGGAAGAAGTTATAGAGGAAGCCAAGCAAGAAGAAGAAGAGATTGACCCAGTCAAGATAGTTGTGACTATCATAGCCTCTCTTCCTCACTCTCCAAAAAATCTTGCAACATCATCTAGCATGGAGATAGCTTCAACATATTTGATTGTGACAACCATTATGTTGGAGTTCTTTCTTGTAAAGAACATATCAGGTATATTTAAACATGATACCAAGAAACAAAGACTAGGGACAAGCCTAAGGATGAGCTAAATCCTATGTTCAAAAAAGCTACATCTTAGTTTTGGACCAAGTAACAGAGTCATCAAGACTCACTTCACTTTAGGCTCTGCTAAGCCAAGGTGGGAAAACCTAAGGGATACCATCTTATCGACTTGATACTCTTCTATGCAAGACTATCCCCTATAGCAGAAATGGTCAATATTCTTCTTCAATTTGCTGACAATTTTCTTGATTATAGAAGCCAACTACAATCAAAGAAAGAAACAACAAATAAGCCATGACCCACAATTCTAGCTCTTCAATACATAAAATGGGAAATTGATATTCATTTAAAGATTTTATTTTCTCAGCATAACCTGGGTATGCAACAACAAAGAACATGTATCCTTCAAGCTGACCAATCCCTTATCCATTGGGCACCAACTAAACCTTCACATACAGATGAATACCTGAAGTATACTCATATATTCAGATATCTAATCTATCTATTTGACTTACAAATAGACATCAATCTTCATGAAAACTCTCATACTTATGGTAATATCCTCCTAGTGTAACCCACAACCCTATCAGTATAAACAAGCATTTACTTGGCTTCTTTGTTCCAACAGCAAGTTTATCCTAACATACAATCTGAAAGGATTGTAATTGAGTTGAAGCTCTTAGTTCTTAAACACAAAAGATTGTAAATAATAGAAGAAGGAGATGAGACTTAGAATGAAACTAAAGAAATGAAGCTCTTGCATTAATTTCCTTGAAACCAACACATCATCTGCATATCAAAATTTAGAAAATACACAAAGAACTAATTATGAAATATGAATGCTTCAAAAGAAATACAATATTGATATTCATATCAGAGGAACATTGGGAAAATTGGTATCACAACTATCAAGAAATTCACTAACTCTAGAACTAGATTGGTCTCACAATCCTCAGAAAATCTCCAAAAAATTGGAACCCTTTACAATGAACAGACAAGGAAGATATATAGGAGAGAAGATATTCAAGAAATATAATCTAGAAATGACATCTATCCCACTGAGAATGTCTTCAATCTGAAGTTGCTAAAACTAATCATCCTTCAACTAGTTGCAATTCACTTGTGTTGTTTGCAAGAATACAATTGCTTCCACCACCTTCAAAAACATTCAATTCATCCTTCAAATTGTTGGAGAAGTCAAATCAGATGAAAATATATCTATATCTGATTGCAATTTCATCTGCAACATTAAAATTGCACAATTCACTGTGAATCCCCAAAAATTAAAAAAAACCTCTAGTAGCTATTACCATCTGACACCTATACAAAATTTGACTTTAAAAATGGAAAATTCTCTCTTTTCCAATTTTGATGGTATATTACACTATACATTTTGGATGAAAAATGCCCCCCTGAAACCATTTTGAAAAATATGCCTCCTAGACTGAAGAGAGCATATTTAAAATTAAAAAATAAAAAAAAAATCATATAGTCAAACTATTCAAATATTTCAATTTTAAAATCTAATCGTTGGAGAATCATTTGAAATTTGATTTTTAAATCATTTTCTTCTTTCTCTCCTCCCCCTTTGCCACATGTCAATCTTATATTTTTTGCTCATCACTCTAGTGGGCCCCCTGATGACTGGGGACATGTGTCATCAAATCACTACCTCGCTATGCATAACTTTCACACATCTTTCTATAGCGAGTTAGCGATAACCACTGATTTTGCTTTGATCTTGTGGTAGACATTTGATACAACCCTTAAGAGAATAATAGTGGGTCCCTCTCTCACTACCTCCCTATACATAACTTTCAAGCACCTTTCTATAGTGAGTTAGTGAGTATCGTCCATTTATGCTTGATCTGATGATTTACAATCATTGACATGTTCTATGCATGGGGGTGGGTCCAAGATACTACTGTCGTTGAGCTGGCCTAACATGCTGGCACACATATATATTATTTAATTTCTAATGACATCATTTTTCCTTGACTCTACTATGCTTGTCATTTTTAGGCATGTCACTACCTTGATACCGGTGGGAATCACAAAATTCCCAGTAGTGACATTGCAAGCTTTGGCAAAGTCAAAACTTTTGACCTATAAAAGCTAAGTAGAATTTCATCATTTCATTTAATCTACACAACTCATTTTTGAAAAATCACTTGTTCAGGGCCCATCTCTTTTAAAATTTCCATTACATCACAACCTTTTGACTAGTCGCTACCTCGCTACCAAGAAAACACCAACTTCCTGGCTAGTGAGATAGTGACTCCTAACAGATTCATATTTTTGGTGATGAAGAACACAAAACACATTGATTGAAAATTCATCAATCAATATTGGTGTTAGAGAAGGTGGTCACACATATTTATGAACTTGCATGAGAATTTTCTCAATCACATTACTTTTTAAAAAAAGGTTGCTGCTTCCTTTAAAATTCGGGCACTCGCTATGTCACTACCGACAGGTCACATAGATTTTTTGATAGTGACTTAGTGAGTCACTGGAGAAACCTAAATTCTGGTGACACCATTTGTGAATTCCTCCTCGTGTGACCTTTCTAACATTGATAATCCTAGGAGATAGCATGTGACCCTAATGCACTATTTTTTGGTGCCATACTTTATTCTTTAGTACCATAAAAAATTTCTCTGATGGTTGCTACATTGCTATAGGAAATAACCTTGCAAATTTTTATAGCAAGTACATGACATCAGTTGATCCTAACAACATCCAACGGTGGAATAAGATTTTCCAAAAGGACTCAACAATGATCTTGACATAGGTAGGAAATAATATATAGTTGTTGTTAAGACTTTTGTGCCAGAATAAGATTTAAAAGGTAAGATCTAGGGTTTTACACAATTTTTAAAAGATATTAGAAATACAAGACCAAAACCCTAAAACCCTAGAACCTAACAAAAGAACTCACATCTAATTTTTTCACCATGATTCTAAGAAAAATTAATATGTAAAAATTAGACCAACACATTGATACATCAAATGTCCAATCACTCCCTACTACCTCTTAGCTCAACACATCATAGATAAAAGTGTCTACCACTTCACCCACTGATTTGCAACATATTTTAGTTATTGATCTAGCTTCAGCAATGGATATAAAATGTTCTACAATTCTAAGCTCCTTAGCAGTAAGTATAGTTTTGGATTCTTTAGTTTTGGCTACCTCAATTGTAAATACTCCTATAAGTACCTCTTGTAAGTACTTCAGTTGTAAATACTTCTATCAATACTTCACTTGCAAATATTCTAGTTTTGGGAAGTTTGGTAAATACATCAGTTTTTGATTTTGCAAGTATTCCAGTCAGTATTCCACTAATAGGCACTGTAAAAATTTTTACTACTAGTCCTACTGTTTCCACTATTGTTTCTATTCCAAATCCTAAAGCATTATCTTCAAAGATAGTTGAACCAAAGATCAACCAAGACTTTTGATTAGTGGAAAGGAAATAGATGAAGATATAGATCTGGATAAAGAAATTAAAATTCCCAAATGGGACTTTGATAATATCTCTATGGATCAAATGCATATAGTTGGTCAACTTCTCAAAAAGAAGGCCAAGCAAAAGAAACTCAAAGAAGAGAGAGACAGAGAATATAAGATTATTGAGGATGCAAAGAACATTTTGAGTGAAGCTATAGCTATTGAAGTTGATACTTCTCAGCACATTTTTTTGCAATTAAAGAGGTAGTCAGTAAATTCAATGAAGATTCTATTGGTCAAGATAAGTTAATTGAAAAAGTAGAAAATAAATTTGATAACAAAGTGCTTGAGCACATTGCTCAACAAATAGCTATCCAACAAGTAGGGCTTTCTTCAAATATGACAAGTCTTGAAACTTCTTACACAAATGTAACATCACTTTTTGCAAGGTTATGTAATACTACTGAATATACTAAGGAAATAAAGAGCAAATTGAATAAAATTGATGAAGATCTGATGGCTAGTGTAAAATAGTTGCAACTTGGCCCCAGTTCAAGCTCTGTACATCATATGAAGATCAGATTCTTATTAGACATGTAGGAAAAATTATTGAGAGAGGAAGCAAGGATCCTATCTACACTCATAGACATTTAGAATATGATCCTTCCCATCATGGATATAATATAGAAGCACATTGCCTATTTCAAAACATTGATCCATGACAATAATTTCTCAATTGCAGATCATATGATCGAGCTCTTTGTAGAAGTGAAAGTTGCTATACAAATGTGCAAAGTTTTGCAAGATAACTTGGATAAGACCTTAGCTCTCATTCTTAAGGTACATTCTAATTTTCTCTCACATTTTGGTGTCTCCATATAAATATATTATGCATAAATCTTTGGCATTATTGTCAAAAAGGGGGAGAGACATTTATATATAATTAAGGGGGATAGATATTTGTAAATATCAAAAGAGAAAGATACCATACTAGGAGATACACTTAATATGTCAATATGCCTAACATGATATGTACATTTTATGGGGGAGAATAATGCAAAGAAATGTATATATAACAGAGTTACAAAAACAATTTTGAAAAATCTCAAAAATTCAGCATGCTATACCAAGCTAAGTATCACTCTGATGGAGGAATAACAAAATCCACTCAATAAGATCTTTAGAGATTCTAGATGTAGGATTCTCACAAATTTCAGCCTAAGAAATGTACTCTAATATTTTTCTTCCAAGTTTGAGGCCATTGTTAATGACCAAAAATCACAATCATGATTAATAAAAAGAAAAGAGCAAGAATTGTGTGAAAAAGAAATCATTAATCTTATATCCAAAAATCTAAATAAGACAATGCAACAATCCATTTTCTTGCCATGCCATGTATGTACCTAAATTTGATGAGAATGGTAATGAACTAGAAGAAAAGATTTTAGTGGTTAATTATAAGCTACAAAGTGCATGCATAGAAGATAATCAACATCCTTTGCCTAATAAGGCATAGATGATTATATATAGCTAGCCTTGTAAATTTGATTTCTATTTAGTTTAGTTTGAGCTTCACTTGGTTTTGAGAATAGTTTAATATTATCTACTTAATTAACATCTAATAACATTCATTTTTTCAACCATTTTTGAAATATAACATTCAATCATTATAATCACACGCTAACATTCATTAACACATAAAATTCATTAACATCTAATAACATTCATTCATTTATTCATTCGACCATTTTTGAAATATAACATTCAATTATTATAATCACACGATAACATTCATTAACACATAAAATTCATTAACATCTAATAACATTCATTCATTCAACCATTTTTGAAATATAACATTCAATAATTATAATCACGTGATAAAAGTCATTAACACATAAAATTCATTAACATCTAATAACATTCATTAACACACAACATTCATGAATATTTCACTAACACATAAAATTCATTAACATCATTTCCTTTTGGGATTCTTAATGTTCTTATTTTTAAAGTATCTTGTAAGAGGAATATCAATGTCCTCATCATTCCCCTCATCATTCCCCTTGTCTACTGATTCTAATGCCAATGCATGTCTCCTCCTCATTTGTTTAGGAATAGGTGGCTGCTGTGACAAAGAGGAGTCTACTGCAAAAACAACTGCATCATGAGTTAAATTCAAACCATTTATAGTAGTGAATTACACATATTTAATTAAGTAAAAGAACTATAAATCAAAAAATTTTATTTAAATGAACAAAACATAGATTTTCTTTACTTGAATGTGCCACATGATCTACATGTTGATCAATCTGAACATCCTTCGACACTCATTCAACATGACATTCTATATCCTCTAAAATAAACACAAAAAAGGTTATACAAAATTAAATTTAAGATGTTAAATTGCATTTATAATTACATAATTATTTTTAAAAAGAAAATGAAGACCTCCATCAACACTACAATGCACATTAGGGGCTTCATCATGCAGCGTATAATAAGGATTTGTGTTCCAATTAGGAGGTTGCATTGCAATGTCATGCACACATTTATCAAATAGATTGTTGCTCAAGTATTCAATTTCTAATATATTTTTTTTTTCATATTTAGCTATTCACATGATGTAGGGGGCTCTTGGGTTGGGCCAGTGGAAGCTTGGCGTAAGCGTTTAGCCACAACTTGATAACCTTCGTTGAAGGAAATTTTTTGGTCTTCTCTCGTGGCCTCTAAATTTAATTTAGAGCCTTGCATTTTTTGATTAAACAAAATTATTTCCATTTTATAAATAATTTTTTTTAGGAATTTATTTACTCCTACTTACAATTCGTGCTTTAATTTTCAAATATCCACCAAAGCCAAGTTTGTGCTGCCCAATCTTTTCTAGCCTAGCGTTTGTTGCCTTTGACATATCTTGCAACCTATGAAAAGTTTGAAATATGTTAGATGATATAGATATAAAGATGCCTAGTCAGTGTATTATTACATTGTACTAGTAGTTAATACTATTGCATACCTTCTCTCATTTGCAGGTGTAACTCCTCTTTTAACATCCATTTTTTCCTTTGCATCCAAAATGAAGTCATTCCAATCCCTCACTGACGTAAAGGGAGGACGCTCATACTTTGGATTGTGGATGAGACTCCTTCTATAGGATTCCCTCATAGTGCTCAAATGTTTTATAGCTTTTTCCAAAATTTTATTCTCCTTAATTTTTTTACCAAACTCATGCTCTAAATCTGTAATGAACTGATCTTTTAATTTTTTATCTTGTAAGTTCCACCTTTTAAGAAAAAACACAAAATTGCTAGATAGAAAAATTAACTAACGTTGTGTACCTTAAATATACTAAAAGAAAAGTTGTGTACCTTATACATATGGTGGGCCCAACTATCTTTAGTGCATGGTCATAAAATGTCTTATAAAAGCAATTATTTCCTGCAAAAAATGTCATGGGATCATCAATCCAAAACTTGTTATGAATAGGTAAATGCATATTAAAATATAAAAAATAATAATTTAAAAGTACTAGGAAGCTTAGGACATTTCAAAGGCATCAATTCATTGTTGTCAATCAACAATGACGTCTGAATAGCTCCCATGCTAGAAACATGGGTAGATCTAGGAAATGGTGGTGAATTATCACCAATGCATGTACTATGATCTATATCTAGTGTCACAAACCTTGGTAATGAATGTACTACTAGATGCACCCATGATTAAAGTACAAATTATCAAATCATAATTAACACAAAACCAAATATAGCAAAACAAGGATTTACCAAGCATAGACCGTGAAGGCATTGATGTTTGCATGGCCCTTTGTCGACCTCCTAGGAATCTCCTACACTTGATGACCTAGTGAACAATACATTGTTGGCAAAGACATTCTGATATAATAAAAGTAAGAGTTAACTTAAGAAGTTTTTGAATGTTCAATCAAAGAAAAAATTTCTTGTAACTTGTCAACTTAAGGATTGTTTTACTTGAGGCAGTTAGAGCTCTGTGAGTACCGGCCTCACCATGATGTCTTGGACTAGGCACTTGAGTTTGAAAAAAATCCCGTAACAAGAACACATACATATTTTAGTTCACAACATAAAATTAACCTTTATTTAACTTTTTTTATAATTAAAGATTCATTACTGCTTACTTCAAAACAATGTGCTATGGTGATCAATTCCTATTGCCTCTTCAACAACTCCTCCATTGGATTCGTATCTTCAAAAATGCTCATAATTTCCAAATTAATTTTTTTCAAAATTTTCCTCATCATATATGTTAAATTTGGCACCTCTATGATATCGTCATCAGAAGGGGTAGGTGCCTTTATTGTTGCAGGCACTTTTCCCCTATTCTAAACATCAAATTGTGATAGAAATATCAATAAATTTTTATAAAAAATCCAAAACCTTAAATAAAATAACATAATAATATAACATTTTTCAACTATCTAATTTGTACAATTTCAATAAGGCTTACCATAGCTGAGGAATGACTGGGAGCTAGAGCATCCTCGTGGCCTCTATCCTATGGGGGATCCATATTGTCCTGTGACAAATATTAAATATAAAAAATTCAACGATCATAAAAAATGCTCATTATCTCTATATTTTTTATTATTTATTTATTTTTTCATCTTGTATGTTAAATTAGGGACATCTACGATATCCTCATCAGAAGGGTTAGTAGCTACCTCTGTTCTTGCAGGTGCTCTTCCTCGGTCCTGAACATCAAATTGTGACAAAAATATTAGTAAAAGTTTCATAAAAACTTCAAAATCATAGTTGGGGATGTTGATTAAGATTTTTGATTATTTTTTCAATTTTTTTTTTGCATATTAGGTTGTTGTTTATCAAGCTTAATTCAATACCTAATTAGTTTGAAACTTTGATACAATATTGATTAACAATAAACTTTATCACTATTCAAGATAGAGGTTTATCATTTGAAATATGTCATTTTCATATGATTTATGATCTTCTTGTTCATGTTTAAAGTTTTCCTTCTCTATTATGCATCTAAATAGTTATCATATATTATTATTAAAAACATACAATAATTTGAAACTGAAAACAATACATTACATTAGCAAACTTTATCACTGTTCTTGTTTTAAAAAAAATTTTCATGACTCCTAATTGTAGGGACCTGCTTTGTAATATCTAATTTGTTTTTATTTTCTAATGCTTTTGCCTTGCAAGAATGATGACATTAAGTGCAACAAGTGCATATTATGATCCTTCTAAGGTTACAACTCACATCTTATGAAATGTTGTTGTTCTTACTATCGACCCAAAAAGGTAATCTAATTTGAAATTCTAAGGGGAAAATAGTAAAGTACAAATTTAAATACAAGATAAATCCATTGTATGCTGTTCTTGGAGGGCATGCACTTGGTGGAGTTGTTATTGTAGTTTTAAATACTAAATAAATGTAATTAATAGCTTAACAGACTAAATGTTAGATTTGATTTACTGTGGGATTCATGAATATCCATATTCTCATCAATTTCATTCACTTAGCACCTTTTCATTTATGCATTTAAAAATTGAAAATGATGTTGAACATAAAAAGAAAGATAAGAAAGGGACCTTCTTAAGACTCCCAAAATGATAGCCCATGGACAATTTTTTTAAACCATGAGAATAGGAATCAAAGAGAGAAATAAGAGTAGAAGAAAAATATGTTTATGAAAACCATTTAACAAGAATGTGTCATACAACATAATCTTGTTTTCTTGGAATGAAAAAGCATGACATCGATAATTTTTTGGAAGGTTTCATGAGAAGTTTCCAAGATCAATACATGTGTGAATATATCTGGCTTCATAATGGTAGCAAGAAAAATAGTAACAAACTGATTAGAAAAATCCTCCTAAAACAATGACGGGAAAACTGTAGAGAAATGATACATGTAGCTTAGGAAGTTTAAAATATTATCAACAACTATTGAGAAAAGCTTTAATAGGAAGCTCCTATGTGTAATGTATGTTAAATTAGGGACATCTATGATATCCTTATCAAAAGGGTTAGTAGCTACCTCTGTTCTTGCAGGTGCTCTTTCCTGATCTTGAACATCAAATTATGACAAAAATATCAATAAAACTTTCATAAACTTTATCATTGTTCATGTCAAAATTTTATCATTTGCAATGTGTCATTATCATATGATTTATGGTCTTCTTGCTCATGTTTAAAGTATTCATTCTCTATTATGAATCAAAATAGTTATCATATATTATTATTACAAACATACAACAATCTGAAACTGAAAACAATACATTACATTAGCAAACTTTATCACTGTTCTTGTTTTATTTTTTTTTTATGACTCATAATTTCAGATTTTCTATGAATATAAAAGAGTGATTAAAAATTAAGTTTGATAACCAAGTACCCCCATCCCCTATTATGAAAAATAGCCATACCGATACTGGTACTAGCACCCAAAGTACCCAAAGTACCCCTATCCCCATGCAACCTTGATAATAATATAAAATTCTTCAACCATCTAATTTGTACAATTTCAATAAGGTTTACCATGTCTAAAGATTGGGTAGGACGAGAATCCTTGTGGCCTCTATCCCATGTTTGATCCATATCATCTCGTGACAAAGATTAAATATAAAAACTTCAGCCCACTAATCTTAGCAAGAAAAACTTATTAATAAAATGGTATATAGTACTTACCACCCTCATGATAGTAACTTTATTTGTATGTATGTGATTTAAATGGTAATCTATTACTAGTTCTTCCCCTGCACTTATTGGATTTTCACACATACAAAAATTTGATTCTCCTCACGTGGCTCAAAAATGCAATTGGATTGCTTATTAGTTGAGGAAGGTCATGTACTATTTATAAAACCTACAATATTACCTATTGATTTTGGTCTCCCATCAATGTACATGGAAAATCTTTTACTTTGATAATTTTTTTTTCCATTGTATATAATTTGTGGATAGTGCATGCCTACGCATACTTTTTTTATATTGAACAATCCTCATCTAATCATTGTAATTGTAACAAGGACCAACACACTTCATCAATTCAACAACATTTTTGTAACATACTGCTATCCCATCCATGGAAAATAGGCCCAAACCATGTAATGAGGATGGAGCTATGTGATATATCCTTTCATTAAAAACAAAATTAGTGTTAATTGGAGATAGCTCATTAGGTACCCATTCTTTCTCAATATGTGTGTACTGAAAGGGAACCTTGATATCACCTTTGATCTCATCATCATAAGAACATGATCCCCCTTTAGCAAGAAAAAATTTCATGCATTTATTGAATTTTTTTCTAATATTTTGACCTCTAGTTGATCTCCCCATTTTAGCCATATTACATGTAGAACTTTCATCTACCATTCCGTCATTTCCCTCTTTTGACGTAGATAGATCTAACACGTACCTATTTTGTGGTCCCTGCAATCCATCAAATGAGATATTTTCATATCCCTACTTCAACTACTAGAGAATTTTGATAATAATTAAATAATATACATAGAATAATCAAGTCATGATCCATGCATATGATTATTCTTTGTCTATATGTGAGAGATATCAAATGTACTAAGTTGAAGTGATTATATAATTACATGTCTATATGGTTCTTCTTTGTCTATTTAAAAAAGAAGAATATAAGAAAACTATGTCTATTTATTGACTTATACTTGCTGATCCATGTCACTGTGCACAATCCTCGCCAAAGGGGTTAAATTTCTTGCATGTGTTAATCATTTATCTTAAGTTAGCTACAAACAACTTAGAAGACAACATGAACATTTTTCTCAATTTATTTTAGGAAACCTACATGTGAAATGATCAGAGCTTACTAGGAGTCATGCATATCTTAAAAAAATTGGAGATGTTATACTTAATGTTTATATCTACACATATAATTTTGAAAGAAAAATTTGGTACATATTGTACTTAACAATCAGAGCTTATTAGAAGTCATGTATATCTTTAAAAAATTGGACATGTTCTACTTAATGTTTATATCTGCACATATGGTTTTGAAAAAAAAAATGGTGTATGTTGTACTTAGCGATCAAATCTTAGTAGGAGTCATTGATCACATACCTTGTACATTTCAATCATGTCATTGATCATCTTCTTCATCTATATCATCATCATCATCATCATCACCACCACCACCACTATCATCATCGTCATCATCACAATCATCATCATCATCATTATCAACACCATCATCATCATCACCATTATCATCATCATCATCATCACCATCATCATCACCAACATTATCGTCATCATCACCATCATCTTGATCTTGATCTTCTTCTTCAATAACATTATACTTTATCGGCCTTCCTCTTGGTTCATGTCTAACAACAAATGACCAACCCTATTTATGTGGAACCTCTGAGTAAAACACTTGCTCACATTGGCTTGGAAGAACATAGGGCTCATCACCAATTGGCTCAAATGACCTTGTATTAATCATTATAAATCCATTATTATGTTGAACAACAGTTCTATCTTGATCATTTTGATTTAGTTGTAGCTTGTACCATTTGACAACGAATAGAACTACTTTGAAGGAGTTAAAGTCACACTTAATTATATCATCCAAGAAGCCATAGTATCAATTTTGAGATTGTTGAGGATGTATGTCATTTCTAGATGATATATTAGTGACCTCAAAAATAACAGTTATCCTAGAATCACAACTTTTCTTAGTGTCATCCAACTTTTTTATGTGGAATTTGTGCCCATGATAGTACATAGCTTTGTGGTGCTTCACCTACAATTTTTGAAGTGTGTGACAATTATTTGCATTGTGAGTTGATATGAAACCTATGAGTGATGATCATTAATAAATGTGTACATACCTGTCCACCTCTTAAATCCTTTACTAGATCAACTACCATTGGCATAACATTAGAATCTCCATTATGATGAGCTTCTATAACCAATGAAGCAACACCTTCCCATGTTAAAGAGCAACCATTTTGTTGACATCGTTCAATCCATACCATCATCCAATCAAGATTGTTCACAATATACAAATGTATTACATCCCACTCTCGATCGATTGTATTAAAAAAATACACCAATTATGAATAACTTATATTGAAGATTTATAAGAATTAATTAACTACAATAACATCTTATATTTACCTTTCACTTTCCTCAATCTAGCAAGGCCCATCAAGTACTCCCCTTCAAATTTGTTAATGGAGTTCAGATCTCAAATGTGATCTACATGGATATTTTTTGTAAACTTGGGAAGATATTCACTAATGTACACCATGGTCTAGTATACCATATATCCCTCCACCATAGAACCATCAAGATGTGCTCTCTATTGAACCAAGCCTTTCAAAAATTTCAAGTGCCTCTCAACCATCTACATTGACCTAGTTGGTGTAGGTCCACATAATTCAATCTCCTCAACTTGATGTATGAGGTAGTGTCCTTGTGCATTAAAAAAGTTGGAGGTAGACACTTTTTCATTTCACACATAAGATGAGGAATTTTTCTCTTCCAATATTTTATATCTTCTTCATTGATTTCCTTTGATGACAACCACCTCATGTATTTTCCAAGATCATATATAACTTGTTTGACACTGTTCACGAAGTGGTATAGGAGAGATAGAGGTAGAACATACTGCAATATTTGTAATATGAGATTATCAATATTTTATAAAAGAATGCAATGAAAACTATGTGTAGTATACAAATATATAGTGAATACAAAATAACATGAATTACCTTAATAAATGTATTCCAATCATGTGTTTTCATTCCTGGTACAAATTTGCTTCTCTTTGATATGCGATCATTTATGTTTGCAAAAAATCCTATGGGTAATCATATTTTTTTATGACTTCTTTTATAGCATTTCTTTGTTGCTCTGACAATAACCAACTAAGGGTACTTGTATCAATCTAGTCTCAATTGTTATTTGATCAAATGAAATTTTTCATTGCATAGTTGGATTCTTCAATGTCATTAAATTTTGACAATTTTGTCTTTGTCACGCCTTCCATCCAAGATTTTCCATAATGTCTCTATTACATTCTTTCCAATATGCATAAGATCAAACAAATGCATGATTGGGAGTTTCTCGTAGTACAACAACCTACTAAAATATGTAGGATAACTTTTTACTCCTTTTTGAAGTTGGTCATTAATGCCTTGACAACCTTGACGAGCATCAATTACATCATCAGTAAACAAAATCAAAATATGAATTTCAAACAAAAAACCATTAGATGGAATGACATTACCTCTGCAATTTGTTTTATTGTATTCCAACTTCCATTGGTGAGGTATCATTCTTTGTGGCTTTGATGTAGTCTCATCTTTCCCATTGATAAGATGTTTTTTTGGTAATTCGGTACTTATGATTTATGTGGAGAAAGTGTCTATTCTCATCGAACACTTGCTTTCCTAAACTTTTTGAATGACAAGATTTCATCTTTGGACCATAAATTGGACATGCAAATTTTCCCTTTGTCTAAAGACCTACAAGATCATGTATAATTGGATTAAATACGTTAACTTTGTGTTAGCACTATAACATACCAAAAAAGAGGTGTTAAGAAGAGAACATACCACAAAAATGTGTTAGCTTAGGGGCATCATGTATTGTCCATACAAGCATTGCATAGAATTGAAATTGTCTCTGTCCTATTAGTCTAGAGACATCATACATGGTGATCCCATTCCATAACACCATCAACTCATCAATAAGGGGCTCAATATATACATTGATATCTTTAACTTGGTACTTACCTAGTTGAATGAACAAAAACATCAAATACTTATTATGACCATTTTGATGGATTATTTATCACAAAGTAATTTAGATGACTATTAAATAAAAAAATACCTAGAATAATCAGTGCCAACATTACGTGCTCCCTTTTTATGGTCATCCAAGGAGAAATGCTATTTTTCATAACAAAAATAGCCCATTCCAAGTAAGTAGACCTCATCTCTCCAAATGGATTGACACCATCCACTACCAATGAAAGCTTGAGATTATGAGGTTCTTCCTTAAAGTGTGGTCATTTTCCCTCTATTTTCTTATATGCTGAACCATCTGTAGGCATTTGCATAATTTCATCTCAACTTCTATTGTGTGCATGGTAATCCATAAAATGTGGCAAGATATTGCACCTGAATAATTTTTGCAAATGTGGAATAATGGGAATAACTTGAAGAACCTTGCGAGGCACCTTTTTTGTTATTCGATCTGATCGATATCTACTAATATGAAGAACAAGGCATTGTGTTGCAAATTCATATTATTTATGATATATAATATGATCATTCAGACATGCATGTATTGTTTGATACTTCATTCCAATATCTTTCATAATGATAGTTAATTCTTGGTACGAGCAAGGTAGAATGTTTGATGGTGGTAACAAACACTTACCTATACAAAAAATATAATTTGTTAATATAAAGAATATTAATTGCTACACAATTCACCCAATGTTAATTGTAAGGGACTTACGACTGAAAAAATAAAAAATATAACATACCTTAACATATGTGTCATTTCTATGTTGGATAAACCATTCATAACCTTCAAGTTCACCAACAACAATACAACAACAACAAGAGTTGTTTGGGAGCCTTGGTATAAGGGCTCATGTGCCTTCTCAAGTATATGTACATCAAGGTCTACATCAATTTCATCATCATCATCATCATCATCATCTTGATCATCATGATCTTCATCATCATCACAATCTTCTTCAATTCGATCGTTACCTTCTACTTCTATATTCACACCTCCATGTCCCCTCATTTCAAAATCCACATTCTCCAAATTGTCATGGTCCATAACATGAAACCCAGGGTGGTTAGCCTATATCAAAATGATGACCTTATATTAACCATGACCGTGATGCTATAATCAAATCATGTCTTATGTAGTTTATAAATTATTAAAATACATGCCAATAGACAAAATTCATTCCCCCCTTCAATGTGACCATGCTGCCTACAATGTTGCTCGATTGTTTTGATTATATATATTCGAGTCTTTAAACCCTTACAATTTTTGGAAGGACAATAGCATTTTCCATCACCTTTTATTTTTAAGTTAGACCGCAATCTAGCAATTGTCTCCCTATTTTGTTGTGCATTGATATCATCAGAAATGGTCTTTCTTGAATGGAATGACTCATTGGTGGAAGAAGGATGATTTGTTTGCAACCTGCAGATTCTATATCAAGTGTATTCAAAGAACATCCAACATTAATAATCAAGTTTCCTTTTGGTAGGGTGATAGTTGGATTGAAGAAAATATATAAATCTATTAATATTCACATTATAAAATAATCATATATTATCTAACCTTGCATTATTTCTCCTCAGTTATTTTACAAGACCAGTCAGGAATATCTTTACATCACCAGTAATAATATAATCATTGATTATGGTAGGGACTAGTATCAATCAGCAATACATGAAACAAATAGATGAACACACACACCACCTTTAAGAGGAAATAGCTTTTCCAAGGAGCCCTAAATATTGAAAAATAGTCTGGTCTTTATTAAGTGTAGCCTAAAGCTCAAAGTCTTGGCCTTGGAGTTGTAGAGCTTTTACTGAGCATGTAGGTGCACTAATTTTGTGAAAGTGTATGGCACATGAAATGCTAATTGAATTTCATTTGGATTTTTAGACATATGGGTTTATAATTAATTCTATTGACAAGAGAAGTGCAAAGTGAAGGAATTCTGCTTTTGCAAAATGCTAAAGAATAATCTCTTCAATCTTTTGGCTATGGCTACCAAGCTAGTGTAGGAATAATCTCAATTG
Organism: Cupressus sempervirens; assembly: GCA_028749045.1. Taxonomy (NCBI): domain Eukaryota; kingdom Viridiplantae; phylum Streptophyta; class Pinopsida; order Cupressales; family Cupressaceae; genus Cupressus; species Cupressus sempervirens. The sequence goes on along the minus strand of CM053790.1, from coordinate 73,496,141 downwards.
GAAAAATGTTATAGACGTCTTGAAGAGAAATCAATTTCCCTACCAAAAAAAATTGGCATTAAAGTAAAATGCATCACCTTTCCACCTACACGACTTGTTTATTAAAATCTAATAACAATTGTAAAGAGTAGCTTCTTAAATTTGTTAGACAATAGGATTCATAATTGTTTCAATTTTTTTCCTTCGCCTATCAACATTCCTTGTACATAAATGGGCAACTGTAATCTATTTATTTTTGTGCGTAGGGCTCTCTACTTGCAACTTGGGCTGTATCACTAATAGTTTGAAAGAGCGAGAAATTCATTCATTTTTTTTGGATACCCTTCTATGGGATAAACTATACATAGAGAGATATCAAATTATTTTCTAATTGCATTGTAACTTAATGAAAGCAGAGGAAATTAAGAGGGGAACAACCCAATGCTAGGAAGTATTTGAGTATTAGGTGTCTTTCCTAAAGTCATCTCAACTAAGTTTGAATTAATGGTAGATTAAGCATATATAACTTATTTTCACTTGTTTTTTAGTTTAAGTGTTTAACAAGCAATCAGCTTAAATGATTTTTATTCTACCATCCATACGTGAGCAAAACTTTACAAAAAAATTGAGTGGTGGAAATGAATTATATATATGAATAACATGCTATCATATGGACTAAATCTTTATACTAGTGAATTACATGTATTTAATTAAGTAAAAGGTTAAAGTAATGAAGGCTTTAGATCATGAAGGTTTTTATATACTAGATCAATAGTCATTCTCAATGCCGATGTCAACCTATGCAAAAATTTGCCAGGTAAACATGGCAGAGTTCTATATCACCAGATCCTATTTGCATGCTTATATATTTTGTGCATTTCTATAATGCTCCATATGTAGGGAAAAAAAGGGTTTGCTGACTATAAATGACGAAATGAATATAATTGGTTTTGGATTTTAATTGGTTGCAGGATCCACTTCCTATTCAAAAATTTTGTGGAAGTGTATGGAAGAATGATGAAGGTCAACTATCATTCTTGAAATTTGTTGTATCCGCATCAGCTAAAATTATGACATTTATAAATTCAAGAATGCTACAGGTCATCTCTTCAATCAATTTCTTAATGACTTGCATGAAGCATTGCCCATTGGAGTACACCATACTCAAAATTGGGTGTGGTGGTTTACCTAGTTTAATGTTCATTTTTATTCCAAATAAACATATTTGTGTTTTTTTGGTCCAAGTCATGTAATTAATCTCAAGTCAGTAGATTTTCCTCTGAAAGCCATAGGTGAGAAATAAAAAGTACTTCAATCAACCTTTGTTTTTGGTAAATTTATTTTAGAAGTTCTTGATTTAATCAACATTTCCATTCTAAATTAAAGATACTAGTTTTTTCTCAAACTATGTGTGACTGATGTGCCCTGTATAATCCACTCTAATGACTTTCAAATATTCAACATTTTTCCCATTAACAAGCTTTAACTTGTCAAATCCTAAGACTAATAAATTTCTCATAGACAAGAAAACCTAAGTCTATCCTTTCAACCTTCCTTGGTTATTCTGTTTTGTAATTTAGGGGAAATATGGTGCAATAATGAATTATCAGGAGTATTTAGCAAAGTTCTAATAGCACTTTGTTTGATATTAAATAGGAGGAAAATACATGTCAATTAAAGGTATGTTGTTTTAAATTGTGTATATATACTTCTAAAATGTCTACTATCGAGGCTACACATTCATTTGCAGTCCAACATATGACTTCACCTTTTGAGTAACCCATTAGAGTTACTTTTATTTTCTAAAATGAATCATGGATGTAAAGTGTAAAGAAATGATACTGATTTTCCTTTTGTATTTAGTAAGTATTGGCAAAAGAGAATTCCAAAAAAGTCCTTTTGAAGTAAATGGAAGAAAAAGAGTAGTGTGGAATTCAAATTTTTCTTTGTAAGTGACTATTTTTGCAACTAAAATTTTTACTCTCTTATTTTTGTGAATGATCTCAATTTGGTGCAGCCCTATATTGAATCTTCAAGACAATCTAATCGTGTCACTTCTTGATAGCAAGGGCAACACCACTTCTCAAATAGGTTTATTTTTAAAGAAATTTGTGAGTTCTATCTTGATATATAGGATTGAGAATATGTTTGAAATATTTGGCTCATCAAGTTAAAATATGAACTCATCTTTAGAGATTGTAACCCCAATTATTGTTGAGAAGGGCTCCTTGGAAGAACTATTTCCTTTTAAAGGTGGTGGGTGTGTTCATCTAAGGTTAAGCTCTAGGAATATGTTCAACACTTTCTCACTTTCTTTGTAAGTAAGGGAACTCTTCAACATAACCTTACATAGTTGCTCACAACATACTTTTATCCCATTTTGTTGCTATCAATATGTATAGGCAACATTTAAAGATCTCAACCTACTTTTTCAAATTTATATTTTCAATAAAAAGAGGTCTTGTGGAGGAAGGCTAACTCAATGGAGGAAGGTACTTCCTTTGTGAAATTTTCATGGATCAGCTAGGACTCAAATCTAAGTATAAACTTTTTAGATCTTACAAGTTAAATGATGTTTCTTGCACGAGGAGAAACAAAGAGGGTGCATTGGTATAACTCTCAATGCCAAGTGGTTTGAACCAATGTTGGATTTAGTTGAAGATCAAGATGCTACTTAGAGAGCACAATATTTCAAACTTGGATGCTAAATACATTCAAAGAAAGGGGACTAATGATTTATTTTTAAACAATCCTTCATATTAGTTTTTCACAATCTATAAACTAGAATATGATTGTTTTTACTTTTAAATGTTTGCATTTTTCAATCAAACACATTTAATGATCCATTATCAAAATGAAAAAAAAAAAAAGAATAATCCCAATATAAATTGAAAAACTTTGACATAAATTGCAACCCTTGATAAAAATATGGATAATAATTTTACATAAGTAATTTTAAACATTATCTTATTAAGGTATCATCCATAACTCCTAAAATCAAGACCATAGGATTACCAAACCTTAACATTGTATCCACCAACCAAAAACTTGCATAAGAACATCATTTTCACTTGGTTGAAGTATTTTGTGTTCATACATATTCCCTATTACAAGATTAGTTCTCAATCTTCACCTGTATACACATAAAACCTCATTAACATATCATTTGAAAACCCTTTCATAGTTCATTATCTCTCTCCCTATTTAATTCTTTGCATTCATCATGATTTTATTTGTCTGACCTACTACAACACTATCCTATTTCAGGCCAATCATCCTTCACAACAAAACATGACAAATCTAATCAAGGTTTGCATGACTTAATGAGGATACTAAGACCTTCCAAAAGTTCATTCTAATAAAAAGCTACACCTTTGGAATAGTTTACAAGGAATCCTAATGTGATTAGCATTTGCATTGCCCATAACCCAAACTTGACAAGTTTGCACTTTCCTATTAGCATATAGGTTAACACAACCATCCAGTAACTTTAACATATAGTCTCTTCCTTACTCCTACCATTAAAGTCACTTTTGAACATCTCTATTGATTTTTCAAAACTCCAACCATCTTGACACACTAAATATCTTTATTCAAATCAAATAAAAACACATTTTATACCTTGCTATCATGTCATGATAGTCTATTCCAAATCTGCAATTTCTTGTATCCAATCCAAAAATCTTGTTTTTAGACTTAATACAAATCTTTCACACATCAATATACTCTTATTATACTATTTTCACAATATTATATCCATATTTTAACCACCCATCTAATGGAAAAAGCCCTGCTACAACTTCACACACTCAACAACCTTACCATATGATAGTTTACTAGTCACATTCTAGTAATCAAATTCACATTCTTTCCTTTCATGGGTTCCTTAAAATTACTTGGAAATTTTTTATCTACACCTCTCCATGTTCAATTGAAATCATGCAAAATATTACATTGGAATGCTCTCGGTTACCCTAGATTAAAGGTTTCCTAGTCAATCTTCAAAGGAATGCTCTCAGGTTACCCTAGGAATTACCCTTGTTGTGTTCGAGAAGAACAATTTTGTGAGGATTCTACTTTGGTGAGGGAAACCCATTCTTTCTCAATATGCATATGGCTCTGTCTTTAGGGATCCCCTACCAAACAATGCACTTATGGCCTTGTAAAAAAAATAGAGGGTTTTGTGCAAGGAGAAAAGATATTCCATGTGTATAAAATAAGCATAATTTAGAAAATAGATCACCTAAATTAGCTGGCTATGAGGTTTTTATGTAGGGATTTTAAAAAATGCATGTCATTATAATTATATAAAAAATGGGTCTCTCAACTTTTTCATGCATTGAAATGTGTTACTTGAAAAAAAAATCTTACCTCCTTTGTATGCAAACCAACCTCTATATGCAAACCCACCTCCTCTTGTGAACAATGAAAAATGTGTTTCAACTTTTTTTTTTTCAAATATAATCCCATGTTTGTGGCTATTTTGACATCCCATGTTCATGGCTTTTTTGACATACATAGGAGCATAAACAAAAAAAAAGTAGTTCACAAGCCAATTTGGCCTCTTGTCAAAAACTTTAGTAAGAAATAGAAGCCAAATATACTAGTGATTGAACAATACTATACTAAATTAATATGCATATCCTTATGCACATAAATGATAAAAACATATATCAAAATACATGTATCCATAGACAAATGATGAAAATATATATATCAAAGTTCATGTTTCCATTGACAAGTTATAGAAACATATATCAAAATACATAGATCCATATACAAAATGTGGTTGATCATGTCATCAGAATGTCTACAATATCAGTGTTTCTATATACAATGTGGCATATGCCATCTCAAGATGTCTCATGATGCATCCTATGACAACTATACTATCCTATGTTTCTAGTGGATCATCAAAATGTAGCCTCTTTACTGAACTAGTTGGATTGGATGCCTCCTACATAAACAAAAAAGGGAACCCCAAAGTTAGACTATTGAATTTATATGATTCTATGTATCTAACATTAAATTACTCAAATACATAATGATGCCTTCTTTAAGGAAGATTTATAATTTTAAACTTTCATCATAAATACCTCTCTGATGAATCTCTTGCGATGGTCAGGAGTTCTTTCATATGTCCTCGGCAATTGTTGAACCTTGTTGATTGTGGTATGTATATGTTCAAGTATGGCTGTCATATGGATCTACAACTTAAACTATAACATTATAATTGATAGCATACTAAAGTTATAACATATAATCAAGAATTCAAACTAAAATTTATCTATGTTGACTCCTCTAGATAGATGGTTGCATGAGAAAAGATACAAAACTCTAACGTGTAGCCTCCGACACACTAGGTGTTTCCTATGAGATACAAAAGCCTAGTTGTTAATGGATGCAACTATCTGTTGGAAATATTCAAGATATAATGTGTTACTGAGAGGGGAGGGGTGAATTAGTAACATATAAAATTTTATGCATTTTAACCATTCATCATTCATTCATCTAATCTACTATATAAATGAAAGATCAATCATTCATAACACATAAACACAATGATTTGGTGACCCAGAAACCTTCCAATTAGAAAGTAAAAATGGGGTGGGGATGATGTCGACAAAACTTCATTACTATAGTATGAAGTTTTCCAATTAAGGCTTACAATGATCACTTTTGATGATCTACCTTGTTAGGAGTAAGTAGGACTGCTAGATCCACCTTGTTAGAGGATTTACAAATATATAGTGAAGTATGCACTTTGTTAGGAGATTTACAAAAGACTGTTAAGTCTACCCTGTTAAAGGATTTAAAAATTGATTCACCTATTAGGATGAAACAATGGATCTACTTACAACTTGTTTTCTAATAAGATCCTTTTGCATTGATCACCTGATGTGATAGATATAACTTTTCTGCTCCTTATGCTGACCTTGCTATTTTCCTGTTGCTCTGCTGCTGAAAGTAATATCTTCTTCACATGCGAACAAATACTTTGTTATTTCATGCCAATATTCTCAATTATATTTCACACACTAAAAAATGATATCATACATTACATATATACCATTCCAATATTTTACAGTTAGAAGGTCAGCCAAAACACAAGTGAAAAAAAATTACTGAGTCGGCCCATTAGAAAACTCGGGTTCACTGAACTAACTTGGTGACCTTCTAATACTCAACATCCACTACATTACTTGGCATCATCATGCACTCGGTAGAAGTAGAGACTCGATTCATACTAGTCACAGAACATTTCTTGGAACTCGGTAGCCATTGGTGACTCGGTAGATGTAGTGTTACTCGGTAGAACTATCTTCTTCGTTTACCTTGCTTAGCTCGGTAAACGCTGATTCCTTGATTACCTTTTTCACTCAGTAAACACTGCTGATCTTTGATTACCTTTTTCACTTGGTAAACATTGTTGAGCTTCCTTTACATTTGTCACTCGGTATCTTCTGGAATGCTCGGTGAGAACTATTTTCCTGTTGAACTTCTCATTTAGTTGGTATCTTCTGGAATGCTTG